>JAASGD010000022.1:0-61586 GCA_023334115.1 Globisporangium megalacanthum
AGGGACGAGAGCACGCGGGACCAAAGCACGGAACGCGTGCACGAAGCGTTGGCGTTGGCGTGGTGCGTTTGCAAAATCTTGTCGTCGTTTGCGTTTGAGACGCCAACACATACGTTTTGGCTCACAGGCACGGCTGCGAAAGCGACAGGGAGGGTCACAGCACCAAACGAAAACGACGCGAACGAGCGCGGGACCTGTGCTTAAAAACGCTGACTTTGGTCTGGTACGTGTGCCACTTTGCCGATTTGTTGGCGTGTGGCAAGAGTCTCACATCGCATTCTACTCTCGCTGAAGGATCTGCGAGGCAAAGGGGACGCAAAGAAGAGCGCAAGACGCGCACGACGATTCGACTCGGGTGTGTGTTGCGCGTTGGAGAGGTACGGGGTGGCTTCGAACATGATGTGGTGCTGACACACTGTTTGTGTGCGGTGCAGGCGAGTGTACGACGCCGTCAAACCGCTAGCGCAAGCACTCCAGACTCAGGCAGAGCTCGGCAATCGAGTTGGTGCGTTTTTACCCAGCACTGATTCGTGTGAGAGTGACTGTCGTGTTGGTGGCTTACATAGTGACGTGTGATGTACTTGCAGCGGCGACGACTCAACACAAGAAGGCTGGCAGCCTGCTATAGCGTACGCAAGACTCATGTGGACAAAGTGAGTCACTTTCGAATAGTAGATGCTCAACGCCAGACCGAGTGCGTAAACGCGACGAGTTTACTCATTGTCATTCGTGTGGTCGATGTGATTACGCAAGGCATGGATCACCAAAGAGAGGTGGCAGTGAACTCGCCCAGAGCCAGAACGACATCGCGCGCGAGCTCTCCGACCCCGTCGGAGTTGAGGCGCGTTGCAGCAGCGGGCGACAGATCCGTCTCGTCTTCAGGGACGCGGGTGACCCGAGCTGCTGGGTCGGCGTTTATCGCTGCAGTGAGGAAGCAACGTGAAGAAGGGCAGGAGCAGGCCGCGTAGGAGAAGCAACCGTCAAAGCGCGATGCAAAGCGCGCACTGGTGGACGAGTCGCGATCTGCAACGAGTGAGACGAAGCGGACGCTGACTTTTTCATGCGACTTTTCCCCGGACGAAAGTGTGTCAGACTCGTCCATGTCTGGCACAGGTACTGTCCAGGTGGTGGACTCAAAAGTCCGTGTCACGCCGCCCAAAGAGAAGCACACGAGCTGGGACGAGTGGAACGACTACCTGGATGAGTACTCGAGCGACACGCAGGTGATTCGAGATCTCGAGACCGTCAGCTGCACTCTCCGCAACACTCGGCCTCAGCGAACGAAGGCTGCTCAGCGAGGTGAACCCGTCCCCGTCGTCCCGGAGCAGTGGGAGACGTACCAGCGGACGTTCATTTGTACGCACGGGTGGAAGACGAAGAGTCGCAGCCGAGGGAAACGACCGCGGCGGCACACGCGCGGCACGGAATGCCCTTTCCGCTTCATGGTCCAGCTCACAGCCAACGCGGGAAAGTGGATGCTGCACGTGAGGAACGGGTTGTTCTACCACAACCACGTCGTCGGAGATGAGCCGTTCGAAACGTACCACACGTCTCGGGGCGTGAAGGACGCGGAGACAAGCGCTAAAGTGGCGCGATGCTTACCGCCGGCGCGAACCGGGCAAGTGTGTACGACTTCCTGCTCAAGCAGGGTGTGAACGTCATCCGCCAAGACGTCGACAGCATCGTGCTGGCGCATCGAACAAGTGTTTCGAGACGGGACGACGACGTGACGGCAACTGTGCTGGCAAAGCTCGTTGACGAGAACGAGGGGTGTGTCGTAACAGTGGACAAGACCAGTGCAGGCGAAACAGGCGTGGTCTCCATCACAACGCAGCACATGCGCGAGCTCTACGCGCGGTTCTCAGAGCTCCTGCTTGTAGATTGTATCCACAAAACCAACCGGTGAGTGGACATGAGTGTTGTGTTCTTGAAGTTCGTAGTTTGAGTGTCCATTTTGCGTCCATGTCTGACGATGTTGTCTCCATGTTTTGTCCATGTATCCATGTGTTTTATCTACCAACTCAGCTACAACTACCAGTTATGTACTTTGATGATCATGGACGAGTTTGGTGATGGCCAGGTCGTACAGCAGTCGCTGTTCGAGACGAATGGCGACTGGCATATGACTCGAGCTCTCGAACATTTCAAGCGCGCGCATTCAGACCGGTACCGCTTCCTTCGGGTCGTCGTGGTGGACAAAGACATGAACGAGATCCGAGTCATTCAACGCCACTTTGCGGAGGCTCGCATGCTGATCTGCACGTTCCATGTCTTGAAGTACCTCAAGCTGGCGTCTCAAAAGCCAGAACACGGCAGGATCTCGCACGACGACCACGCCGCCATTGATCATCTCGTGCACAATCTCGTGTATGCGGCGAACGACGCTGAGTACGAGCAAAACCGAGTGTCGTTGAAGCAGCTATGCAGCTGTCTCGGCTTCAACTCATTTTTCAGCTTCATGGAGCGGAACTGGCATACCTGCCAGGACATGTGGGTGATGCATCGGCGGGCACAGCTGCCTCGCTTTCGCAACCACACGAATAACCGGCTGGGGAGTTACTTTGGGAAGCTCAAGGGTGCAGTCAGCGGCTCATCCAGTATGACGTTGTGTGCCGAGGCGATACTGGCGAGTACACGTCGCAGCGAGAACGAGTACCGATTCCGCAAGTCGAGGGTCTGCTCGTTTACCAACGCGTTCTACGATGAAGAAATGAGCAACGTGCTGCGTTTCACGACGCACTTTGTTGCTGGGCAGGTGGAGCCTGAGTACGCTGCCGCGGTGGCAAAGTTCGACCAGTACGAGTTCAAGGGAGGACTTTACCGCGCATAGCGCGACAGTACAAGGGCGGAAGAGCCAACACCGAGTGAGTTTGCTTGACTGGACGTGCGAGTGCGCGTTTTCGTCGTCGATGAAGCTCCCCTGCCGACACGCTATCGCGTACCGCAAGGCCAGGCGCTTTGGAAGCTGGATGATACCACTCAAGTGCATCGACGTGAGGTATGTGCACTGAATCTACGTATTGTCCATGTTGTCCTATGATTTGTCCATGTTTGACGGTGCCGTGCACTGTAGATGGGTTGGCGTGCCGGACACTTTGCCACCGATTCGCCTAGTCGTCACGAACGGACCTGATGAAGCAGCTCGTGGTGGCCCGCCTCTCGACACACCAGCTGATCGATTTCGCGAAGCTGTTCGCGTGACGCGTATGATTGCATTTGAACTCACGGGCGTTGACGACACGGACGAGTTCAAGGAGCAACTCGCGTTCATGGTGGGACAGTGGCGCAACGTGCACCAACGCAAGCGACGAGAGTCGTTTGCGCGAGAGACTGAGCCTGATCTCACCCCCGAACCTGAACCCGACGACGCCGTAGACGTGCCATCGCAAGTACATAGCCTGTACTCGGAGGAGATTGGCGACATGATGATCGTCCAACCCGAGGGCGTCAGCATACCAATCCCCGAAGATGTGATCTTGGCGACTTTGCAAGCGGTTCAAGAAACACACCAAGGTGACGAGGATGTGAGCCAGTCGGGACGTGGCGGTGGACGAGGACGAGCGTGAACCTGCCGGAGAGACGCCGACAGCTACGAGCCCGCTTGGCGATCGTCAGTTCTCGGGTGCCAATACCCCTCGACAAAACATGGACAATAACATGGACAGTCCAGGTTCTGTCCATGTCGCGACTCTAAGCACGACTACAAGCACTGTATCAGCGCATCCTTTCACAGTACGGCGCAGCAAGGTGCAAGCTGTCGGCGGGCTCGAGCCGGACAAGGCTTCAGCATCAGCACCAGCAGTCTCAGGCGACTTCGAGCCAAGTCCCTTCGTGGTCCGGCTGAATCCAAAGGGGAAGAAGAGTGGCCGGTCACTGCTCGACCGCAAAAAGGCCGAAGCGGACGAGAAGCAGCAGCGCAAAGTCTTCATCGCTACAGAGACCGCCAGGCGGCGCTACGGCGAGCTGACTCTTCGTGACGTTGCTGACGCATTGGACGCGGAGAACCCGAGTCTGGAGGAAAGACTGAAGCGGCTGCAGTCCATCCCGACGCGGTTCGGCGACCACGCAAGGAAGAAGCCCAAGTACCGTTAGATGAAGGACCCAATCCTGAACGCTGACGCGTACTATCTGCTGCCGAACCGCCGTCTGCGCGCGTGCATTGACGTGCTACCACAAGGGAACAAGCTGAAGGACACGATCGTTGTCTCGAGTCAGTCGGATTTGAGTGTTCAAGATGGCGACCAGCGCGATGTTGAAGTTGTCGACATCAGCGGTGTTGGGCAGCTCTCGAGAGAGCAAGCGGAGACCATGCAGCGTGTGGCAAACCAGCGGAGCCAGTGCAAGGACGGCGTCGCATTTAAGAAGTGGCTGGTGTGTGACGTCGCCAGTGCAGTCGCAGCACAACAACAAGATGCAGTGCGGGAAGTTGCGGTCCAGGTATCGAGCATGTATCCGTCCATGTCGGTACCTGGACTCAAGTGACATCTAGCCGTCGCGGATGTGTACCGCTTCCAGCCACCGCAGTGGTTCAGCGATGCAGTCATATTTGCTGCGTGCGAGCGTACCGAGCAGCGACACCTGCACATGCGATCAACCAGCGTCGTTCCAGCTCGACCGGCAAGGTCACGCGGGTCGAAGAACCAGGTTGTGTCCGACGAAGTTGTGGCCGCAATCGAAGCATCGCCGAGCGACAGTGTGGTGCTCATGCCCGTCAACTTCGGAGAGCAGCATTGGTGTGGCATCGTCGTTGGCAAAGCCGGCAGAATGGTCAGCTACAACGATTCGCTGAACAGCAAAGTGTACCTCCAGGTACTCGACGACCTCGCGTGGAGCATCATCCGGAAGTGCTGCCCAGCGTACGAGGTTCAAGTGCTGAACTCACCGATTCAGTTCGATGGCTTCGGGTGCGGCTTCTTTGTGTGTATGTACTTCTGGCGGATCGCGGACAAGGCTACAGCTACAGGGACGACTGCTTATAGCGATGCAGCGAGGCGCTTCGAGCTTCTGCGATTTGTGCTCACTGGATAGAAGACTGAGCTCTCCACCTCTCTATCATACGTGTGTGCTTTGGTCTATCCATTGGGTCTTGTAGCTTTTGTTTGGGAGTGTGTACTTGGGTGTCTTGTCAATGATGCGCATGAAGTGTGTCAACATCACAAACATGTGATTTGCGTATAACGTGTGAACCGATGGTCACCAGCCACAGCGTCAGCATCGACGCGCCTCTGAAAAGGCGGAGGTGACTGTCAACTTGCTTAGCAAGGTAGTTGTAAGACATATGACTACGAATGTGCAATCAGCCAGTTCCTTTGTGCTGTTGGCACTCGTGTGAGATCAAAACGACGACGGCAGGCTTGCTGTAGCGACTTTCATCAAACTGACAGTCTTTTTGAGTGTTGTGTATGGTGCAGAACACAAACGCACGTACGAGAACGTGACGGCTGCATGCAGTTGAAGTAGGCGGGCACTGCCGTTCCTGTTCATTTCGGCGCAGCGAAAGCGGTGATGTTGTGCTGTCAGTGCTGTCACGTTTGCTCTCAATAATGTTGTTGCATTTTCACTCCCTCTAATCGTGCAGCGACTTACAACTTGCTGCTACACAACACCCCCATACAACCAAATACTCGAAAAGTAGATGAGACTACCTGTGCGTACTCACATGCACGCCATTCGTACGCGTTGACAACGATCCCAGCGCGCACAGCGCACGTTCACGTGGTATCCAGAATATGTGGTCGAGAAGTCTTTTTTGTATGGACTGCCCAGGTATACCCTGGACAAAACTTGAACTCTCCGTATTTTACCGACTCGAGATGAGGTAAAGAAGTTTACATTTTGAATGTTCTGCGGCCTTTCGATATCTTCGATATATCTTTCAACGATTTCGAGAGGATAAAGGCAGTTTGAAAATATGGATTTAACATGGATATTACATGGACAAAACATACAACGAAATGCCTCGCCACATTTTTAAAACATGAACTGTAGCACCCGCCATTTTTGTTCTCCTTCTTTGGCGTGCGAAAATATCAGCCATTTTTTGTCATGGGCCTCTCAGAGCGAATCTGCCAAATCTAAGCACATCCTAAGCACATCCTCGTAACCACCGTAATGAGGCGGTCATGCTGTGAAAAGCACGTTTGATTTGAGCTAAAATTGACAGAATGACTGAATACAGCTAATTTTTCGATCGTTGTTCGTTTGCTTTTTTCGGCGCGGAGTGTAAATCAGTACCACTAAGCTTTCCAAATGATTTTATGAAGGGGAAAAGCACATCTTTGTTTCGCTTTTTTTAAACTCGTTTTCGACAATGTCGAAAAGACATTGTCGAAAACGCGCCAGAAAATGTCGACAACACGCGCAGGTCCATTTCGACATTTTCGACCATGAGAAAACATCCACGCTCGCTCGTCACGACGGACCTGCCCGTGTCCATGATGGCGGCCGCGGTGGCGGCGTCAGCGGTTGTATCCGGCGCTGCTACCGCGACTCCGAGCAACTCGTCGTCTAGTTCCTCTGCCGCGTCGCCACCCGACGCCGGTGCGGCCGCGCCTTCCGCAATCTCAGGCGTGCCAGAGCTCCGCATGCTCAAGCTGTTCGAGCGCCAGTCCAGCTGCTGCGTCTTCACGGAGCAGTGGAAATGG
Organism: Globisporangium megalacanthum; assembly: GCA_023334115.1. Lineage (NCBI taxonomy): Eukaryota > Oomycota > Peronosporomycetes > Pythiales > Pythiaceae > Globisporangium > Globisporangium megalacanthum. Next base: position 6,645 of record JAASGD010000022.1, read on the forward strand.
CACCCACACGCGTACGCCGAGGGCGTCGATGCGCTCGTACAGTCCTTTACGCAGTTTGCGCGCGAGATCGATGGTGGCGGTGCGTTAAAAAGTGTTTTTTTGCAACTGGAGCTGCTCACTCGCGTGCTCGAGTGACTGACTACTGATCTCGTCTGGTGGGCTACTGTTGATCCGCCACAGAGGTGGTGCAGGCGCACTTTAGTCCTGCTGGCAGCAAGAACGACCCCAAGTTTGCAGACGACCGGCGGCCCAGCAGTGGCCCCATGCAGTTCATGGTAGGTCTGATACTGGTATTGACCGGATGGACCATAGTCCATGGGACTGACACTGTGAATCATGTGTGGGGGACCTAGTCGACTGCCGGTGCGATCACGATGGTCTCGACGCGGAATGAGGAGGTGCAGGCCGTGCTTTTCCACGACCGCACCGTCTCAGAGCCGCTCGCGGCGGCGTTCCATGCGTTCCTGCAGCGCGTGCTCCAGGTGTTCAACCAGCGGTTCCAGGACGACCTCGTGAGTCTCCGCGTGCAGCTGCAGCCTCACGCAGTGCTCTCGGACGATCAGGTGCGTACGACTGCGCCAGTCGCTGTCTCTATCGTGCATTCATTCGTGAAGCATTCACGCGCCTCTTCTTGATCCCTCGCTCACTCCAGCAAAGTGCGGTCCGGAACCTCTTCTGCAGCTTCAAAGGCGACCTCGACGCGTACCTGATCCCCGAGCTCGACGCTGCCCTTCCCAAGCAGTGACTGACCTGTGGGAGACCGACGTGCGTGTCCAGTCTCGCCAGCGTCGGGAGTTCCAGGCGCTCCAGCTCGTCGTCTCCTGAGTGCTTCGCTTCCAAACGCACTGGGATCACCAGTACCTCCCCTCTCTCCGTTCGTCCGCCCGTCCTCATCCCTAGTGCTCGCAGAAGGCACTTTCTGGTCGTTACTTGAGCAAGCGACTCGGTTGTCATCGGCAAGTTCGCCGCAGTGGACTGGCATCGCATGCGCTGTCGCATGAGAGCACAAGACGCTGCCAGTGGGCTGCGATTTATAAGCAAAACACGCGTGTGAAGTGGCCGCTCCGACCCACTCGACCGATCGCTCTTTCTCCTCTCTTCTCTTTCTCTCGTCTCGTCTCTTTCTCTTCTCGCTTGCTCTGCTGCAGGTGGTGTCTGTTGTCCATTGCCCCTGCAGCTAGCTACTCCAGGACGCTCTTCTTGCGCGGCTCGCGTTGTTTGAGCGGCTTGTCGCTGGTCGTGAACCCCCACACCTCGACGTGCACACACGCGAACTCTTGCGCACTCACGAGCGGCCGCGAGCTGAACGTCTCACACGCTCCCGTCGACCCGGACGACAGGTCGTAGTCCTGTTTCAAACACATCGACACACAGCGAGTGTCACGCACGACTCTGACGGCCCTCAACTCAACCAACGCCCATGTGTCGGTCGTACCAGGAAGAGCCCAAAGCTCCCACCGCCGCCCATCACGAGCGACTCCTCCGAGCAGAGCTGGAAGTAGTTGTTGCGCCGGCTCCACGGGAACTTCATGAACCCGCCCGTGCTGGCGGTGCCTCCACCACTGCTACTGTTGTGGTGCCCGCCTCGGTGGCTAAATGTGAACAGGAACGTCTCGCCGTTGCCGTAGTACTGCGTCGCACGCCGCCACTCGTCCGACGCGAACCCGCCAAAGACGTTGCCCAAGTCGTCCTTGATCACGAGCAACGTCGGGCTCTGTCCTCGTGACAACATCAGCAACGTGTGCAGCGACGAGCCGTTCGCTTCCGAGCTGTACAAGAGACACCAGCGGCAGAGCTGGCACGTGATTGGCACGGCGCTGTCGAGACGCGCGACGTGCTCGAGCGTGAGAATGTTCGATGGGTTCAGCAGCTTCGTCGCGTACTCGTCCGGCTGGAACGTGAACGACGGCTTCTTGTTTATCCGCGGCGGTGACGGCGGCGACGCCCCAGTGATCAAAAGCGTGCTCGACGCCTCGTCCTCTGTCGACCCGCCGCCTTCTTCGTCGCCGTCGCTCGGCGGGTCGGTCAGCTGCTTCCACATCTCCTCCCACTCTTTGCGAACGTCCTCGACTGAGCTCGGCGACGCTCGCAGAAGCTCGTCGAGCTTTGCTTCCGTGTCGCAAAACACGCGCGTGAACGACGCTTCTTCCGGACTCAGCGTGCTCCAGAGCTGGTCAAACATCCGGAACATGAGGTTGAAGAGCTTGTAGAAGTACACTTCTTCGTCAAAGAGCTCCCAGAACGGCTCGACCGAGAGCGCGACAATGTTGATGCTCGGGTGCTCCGGAGACGGACTAGCAGGCGCACCAAACACAGTCGAACAGGACAAGGGAACAACACAAGGCAGGGTAAGCACGACACAGGCGACACAAGCGACACGGAAGACACGGAAGACGTACACGAGCTTGAGGAGGTTGAGGAGCGACTCGCTGATCGCGGCAGACACGAGCCCAGCGTCGTACGTCGGCAGGTCGGACGGGAGCGCGCGCTTCACGAGCAGTGGGAGCACGTCCGTGTCGGTCTTGACCATGTACGCGACTGCACGCAGCAACAGCACGCCACCCTTTTCAAAGTTCCCGAGGATCGTCGGGCGGTTGAACCCGTGCTTCTCCCACACGTCAACGACTGACCGGTCAAACGTCGCGTTCAGCGACCCAGCCAAGCCAGTCGCAGAGAGGTGCGCGAGTTGCTGAAATGGAGTCGACGTCGTCACAGTCTGTCGCCGTGCGCCGACACCAATGTGCGTACTCGTGCCGCTGGCGGTTCGAAAGTTTGCAGACACGCTCGTGTTCGTCCCGCTCGCAGTGCGCGTCTCGTTGTTCGTCGTCCCGAGTCCCAGAGAGTCCGTCGTTGCTGCTTGAGACGTCGATGCGCGCTCGCATTCGTCAGCAACAGAGCTCAACTGGGCTCCGAGCGCGTCTTGAGCCGCCATCTCAGGCATCGACACGCGGTGGCGAACCGGCGACGCGGCTTTCGGGACAGGAGTCGAGTACGACGTGAAGAAGCCGTTCGTGTACGCGTACTCCGTGCGGACGTGCGAAGACGACGCGTCGAGTTGCTGTGCGTTTTCCGTAAACACTCGTGTAATGTCGTCGAGACACTGCTTGTCCGCCATGAAGTTCACTTGCGGCTTCATCTTGAAGAGCTGGTGGATCGACAGGAGCGCGTCTTTCTTCGCTTCGAGGCGCGAGAGGGCGTCCGACACTTGCACGCGCACGTCTTGGAAGATCACGTCGTAGTGCTGGATCATGCGCTCAATGACCTGCGCGCCGACCGCTGCGTACCGCACGTCTTGGTACTGCGAGTGGTGGCTCCGCCGTTGGCCCGCTGGCCCTCGCAGCGGCTCGTTCTTGAACGCAAGCACGGGCGCGAGCGTCGTCGCTGCGGTCGCGACGTCGAGTCCGTTGTGCTGCGCGTGCTCGGGGGCGACAAGGAAGTGCATGAGCGCAATCACTTTCTCGAGCACGACTTTGTAGCACATGGGGAGGTCGTGTACGAGGCACGTGATGTTGCGGACGCTCGCGTCTTCGTCCTTGAGCTGTCCAGACGCGACGAACGCCTCGTACTTGTCGGCCGTCAGCAGCGGCTCGGGGAGGTTCTTGAAGAAGTCCATGAGCAGCGCACCGGCCCCTGGTGCGTCCACGTCGGGCGGCAACGCACCGTCCGTCTCGACAATCTCCCGCAACTGGTTCAAGTGCACGTTCACGACTGTCGTGCGGAAGAGCCGAGGCGCGCTCGCGTGCTCGAGGAGAAAGTCAATACAGTCCTGGACGAGGTTCGGGAGGGCGAGCGCGGGGTCGATCAGTGCGAACCGCGAGTGATACGCGTTCTTCGCCAGGTACGGCAACGCGACGCCAAACACGTGCTGCCACGGCTTGATCCCTTTGTGGCGGTGGGGGAAGAAGACGGACGACACGTCGACAACGTACTCGTCCTCGCTGGCCACTGCATCCGTCGTCAAGCTGCTGGTGGGTGGAGGTGGGGGTGTCGTCACAGAGTCAGCTGTCGCTGGTGTCGCTGGACCGCTTCCAGCGTCGACTGTCGCAGTCGCAGCGTCCATCGACTGTGGTGGTGCACTGGTGCCAAGGATCGGCACTGTCGGGATCTCTCTCGGCTCGGCCGTCACGAACGGATCGTCGTTCACGCGGATCGCAAAGTGCACGTTGCGCGCGTCCATGATCATCTGCAGGAAGAGGCCCATGCCTTCGCAGCACCGCATAAGCGCTCGCTCATCGTAGCTCGACCGGCTCACTTGGTCGCACTGGACGGAAAACAGGAGCTGTCGCATGGCGTGTGAGTCGTGTCCCACACACTCCCACATCCATCCATCCCTAGTGGAGAGCGGATTGTCCGCACCAAGAGCGTCGACTCGAGCGAGTGCTTGTTGAGCGCAATCTTGAGCCAACAGCGGGCTTTCCCGTCGTCCGTCTGGGGTCCAATCCATCGCCCCACCGACCGTTCGTTCCGTTAGTACAAGAGCGCACGACTGTTGCCGATCTCTATAGTCACTGGAGTCCTCTGAGAACCACAGACTCGCCACAGTACGCACGCTGGAGAGCAGCGCGGCGGTCTGGATCGACTGAACGAAGTCCGGCTCGTCCACGACGAGGGAGCTCGAATAGAGGACGTTCCAGAGCGTGATGGTCTGGTCGCTCTGGGTCTTTAGTCCGAGCTTCAAGCAGCTCTCGAGGGCCGCGCCTGTGACACAGTGTCAGTCGCTCCATCCTCCCACGTTCCTCCTTCCTCCTTCCTTCCCTCCCGCCTCTCTGTCTCTCTGGCCACACGCACGCACAGTATTCGTGGACGCACGGGTCCGCTTCCGTCAGAATGACGTTGTCTGCCGTTTCCTCTTCCGCCTCTCGGTGCGTCGACGGGTCGAGCGCAGCCGTCTCGCTGTCCACTGGCGCGGTTTCGGTCAGTAGCCGCTCGCGCGCAGTCTGCACCACGTCCAGCGTCCGCTTCTTCATGTGCGTCTGTGTGGGCACACGCGAGCCAATGGGCAGGGCCGCAGTCAGCGCTATACAGAGTACGAGGGTGCGGGTGGGGTGCGAAAGGCGCTTCCGAGAGACGTACGAGCGCGTCGAAGCGCAGCCGCAGCGAGTCATCTTCCTTGTCCTCGAGCTCGAGCTTGGCCGAGAGCCAGTGCGTGAGTTTGCCCAGCATGGCGCTGCTATGTATGGTAGTGCTATAGACTGTGAGCTGTCGCTGCTGTCGCTGCTGTCGCTGCTGTCGCTGCTGCGGGACGCTTCCACACACACACGTGTGCACTTGGCCGTGTACTGTACCACCACACGCGGCTTTGTTTGCTTCTTTGCAAACCGTGACGGGGTTTCAGCACTAAAAATGACCTGTCAGTAGTGAAATAAACAAGGGTTTCACTTCAACTTGCTTTTCTGCTGCAAAAATAAGCAAGTCCAAAGGTCTGGATATGGCTATAACTGCGAATCTATGTATGTTATTGACTACAGATGAAAAGCGCGGTATTCGCACTTTATTTCCCGCCAAAGCCTGAAAAGCTCATCAAAAGAGGAATGGAGACAATGACGACAAGGACAACGACAACGATGCGGTCACCTGAGCGCGCCCGCAGACTCTTTGACAGCACTGCGGACGACAGCAGCGCAAGCGCCGCCTCGCCTCCCACTGGCGCGAATGCCAGCAGTGGCAGCAAGCAAAGCACGCCGAACAGTGGGCAGAAGCGTGCGAGGCGCTCGTCCGCCTCCTGGTCGACGCCGTCGTCCCCCTCGAACTCGAACGCAGCCGCATCTCGTAGCGTTCTTGTCGGCCCCAACTCACCGAGCGTGACGAAAACGCTCTTTGCGGGTCGTGACGACAGCAGCAGTGACACCAGCAGTTGTGACGCGGACAACGACATCAAGGACAGGACAAGGGCACCTCCATGCCACGCGAGACACCTCGAGCGATCGGATACGCTTCATAAAGAGGACCAAAGAGCTTCATTTTCTCGTCGCCGTCGAAAGCGACTCGAACGAAGCAGCGTCCAGTCGCAAGCACCACCAACCGAGCCAATCGAAGTGCTCCCCCAGTCCCAAGATGGAGGCGTCGTCCCACCTCCATCCAACGACAATCCGCAGCTTCCTGCTGCTACTGCACGAAAGCCATCGCTGCCAGCTTTCCACTCGCCCGCGTTGCGGACGTCGACGCTGCGCCGCAAAACCCGCGCAGGTTCGCGGCCGCCGCCAATCATCTCGCCCCATGTGAAAGGCCTGGATCCAGCAGACGCGACCAGTGCGCCACCAAGTGTGCGATCGCGAGCGATTGCGTCGGTGCTGGCGTCCCCACTACACAGCCCAACGACTGGGCGACTGAGCAAGCACATGACGACGACCCTGTCGATGGCGGGTCCGGTTCAACTCGAGCCGAGGACACCGCCAAGACACGCCAGCACTACTCCATGTACGACGGTGGATCGAGTGTGGGATTCCGTCCAAGCTGTTAAGCGAACGGGGCGGTGGTTGACTGGCTGGTGGGGTGCTCCGTACTACTTCCTTACTGTATGTAGCCCGTCAAGAGGTCCTCGGCCGGCGCCAAGTGCTTGCCATGCTCCGTCTTCAAGACGATCCGGTACGAACAAACGAATGAACAGGACGGAATGATCCACAGACGCAGCGAGCAGCTGGCGTGGCAGCTAACTGACTGATACTCTCGCTGGTGTCGGGACAGAAAGAGGAGCTCGCGGCGCCGTTTGGCGACTTGGAGACGCTCGCCTTCCTTGGCGCGGGCGTGGCTGCAGAAGTGTACAAAGTGCGCTCCACGCAGGACGGGGCGCTGTACGCCATGAAGAAGTCGAAGAACGAACTCCGAAGCGAACGCGAACGGTACGTTCTCGTGACTAAACCCTAGACGGATCCGCCCGCCCGCGTCTCCCTGTCTCACTGTTCTCCCACTCTCTCGTCCACAGCTCGCTGCTGCTGCAAGAGATCCGCACGCTCGAGCCGCTCGCAGCTTCTGTGGCCCACTTTGCGCACATTGTGCGGCCGTTCCAGGCGTGGCAAGAGAACGGTGAGCGCGTCGTCTCTCTCTCTTTCGCGTATCGTGCGTGGTACTGACACGAAGAGGAGTGTGTAGGGCACCTCTTCTTGCAGATGGAGCTGTGCGCTGGTGGCACGCTCCGGGAGTTTCTCAGTACAGTCGACACCAGCAGCAGTGACGAGAAGCCATCGACGCGCCGTGTCGTCTCCGAGTCGGAGCTCTGGCGCTTCATCGGCGACATCGCAACGGGTCTCGACGTGCTCCATCGCCACGGAGTCGTCCACCTCGACATGAAGCCAGACAACCTCTTCCTCACCGACGCAGGCAGCCTGAAGATTGGGGACTTTGGCATCGCGACGCCCATGCGAGACGCGGAGGCTCCTGGGAACCTCCCTCGCGATCTCGAAGGCGACGGCGCGTACATGGCGAAAGAACTACTCGCTAGTCGTGCGCGGCTTCCATCCGCCGACGTCTTTTGCACCGGCATGACGCTGTTCGAGGTCGTCACGGGGCTGGCGCTGCCAACAGCAGGGGAGCAATGGCACGCGCTTCGAACTGGGACGTTGCCAGCGTTTCCAGCCGTGTACTCGAGCGACCTGCGGGCGTTGGTCGAGCAGATGATGCACGCGGACCCAGGGCGTCGTCCCCGTGCAGCCGACGTCCTCGTGCACCCTCGGGTCGCCGCAGCGCGAGGCAGTGCGCCGTCTCCCAGCCTCCTACAGGTGCGTCTTGTGCGACTGTCAAATGACTGCGTTCTGGTGCTGAGATATGATATCTGATGGGTTGGTTGGTCTGGGAGCAGCACATTGTGACGCAGCAGTCGACTGGTTCGCGAGGTCCGAGCCACGAGAGTCGCTCGGCGACCTTCATGAAGACGCCGCGGAAGAAGCGGCTGTCGCTGGCGTGAAGCTGTCAACTGGAACTGACGCAAGGAACGAAGAAACCAACCGAATGCTTGTCTGTCATCACGCACGTCGTTCTTGACCCACTGGTATCTATCTCTTCCAGTTTGTAGCTTGGTGGTTGGCAATACCGGTATCATGGTACATATGCAAGCCGCTTTTGACGGCGGTGGCGTCGTGATCCTCACGCAGGTCGTTGTTCTAGGAGGTGGATGAGGTGACCAGCAGTTCAGGTTGTCAACCGACGAGGCGGGTCGGGCTCTCGGAGGCTTCACAGCGATCAGTGTGAGGCTCAATGAAGCCATGTACCTTTCGAATACCGGTATTCTCAGCACTTGTGTTTACTATGCAGAACTAGTACAGTACATACCAGTATCGATATAAAGTTTTGGCCATTGTGTTCATTCACAAGCTCAAGGCTAACGTTTGACCAGCAACAAACACTCCTGTCAACCCATGAGTGGCATGCGCGCGACCTACCGCTTCCGCGGCGAGCAGGTGCACGCGTTCGAGAGCTTCCCGAGCGCAGCCGAGGCCTCGAATGAGTACGAGAGCGCAGACGAGGCGCGTCAGAACCACGCGTTCTCCGGTAAGCTCGATGGCGGCGTCGCGATGCCGACGCTCAAGTCGTCTGGTCCGTACGTGGCACTCGTGACGGCGCTCAAGGTGCGTTCGTCTCGCTCTTTGTAGGGGAAGGAACCTGCAGCTGCCAGCAACGTGTCACTCATGCTCGTTTACGCATTTGATGACGCACGCATGATGGATGGGCCAGCGTGCGAAAGAGGACAGCGAGCAGTTCCTGAAGGACAAGGTGGAGGGTCCGGTGCCCGCAAAGGTGTACGAGCAATAAGTCCGTAGCTACTACCGTATACTACTACAGAACCGCCCAACTGGTATACTGTCTACGCGATCGATCCTGTCGTACTGGGCACGCCTGCGTCGTCTTGTCGCTGTCGTTTTCCGATCCAATAGCAACCGAGACAGACGGCTGGAGTGTCGTCTCTTCCCTCTCTCACTTGCAGTGGCTCTCCGACCGGTGCGTCAGCTTGGCGCGCTTCCGGTGCTTCTTCTTCGCCCGCTCTTCGTGCGGCAGCGACTGCTGCTGGAGCGCAGTGGAGAAGAAGAGCCGCTTCGGGCTCTTGGGCACAGACAGGGGCGGCGGCGCCACGATCGACGCGACAGTCTCCACTGCGGGCGCTGGGGCGACACTGAGCGCACGCGACTGGCGGCGTGCGGCGCGCTCGTCCGCGTACTTACGCGGGTGGGAGCACTCGGTACAGAACCAGTGCTCCTTCGCAGGCGGCAGTGTCTGCAGGTTCGTGCAGCTGAGGCAACAGCGGAACGACACGACAAGTCCGTCAGTCAGTCGGTGGATCCGTTGTGGCTCACGCAAGAACCAACGACTGGAGGACGGACGGGACGCACTTGAGGTGGAACGCGGCAGGGCACCCATCGCAGCAGAGGAGCTCGCCGCTGAGCCCACAGCGATGACACGCGTCCTCATTCAAGTCGTTCTGCGCTCGCTCGCACACAAGATACAAGACAGACGACACACAGTGAGCTCGCTGGCGTCTCTCGCACACAGGCGAGAGGAGCACGGAACGGGATGGAGACGGCCTGGAACCGCACGCACGCACGCACCAGGTTCTTGCCGCTGTAGCACACGCTCTTCTGCGTCTGCTGGATGAACCGCGTGATGCGGGTCGGGTCCATGGACTGCGACGCTGGCACGCGTGTGTTCCACTTGGACGCGCCGCTTGCGAACGCGACGAGGTCTGCGAACAAGCGCTCCCGTGCCGCCAGGAGACTCAGGCGCTTCGGGTTGAACCGCGCGAGCTGGGCAGCAGACGCGGCCCGTACGGCCGGTGTCACAGCCGGTGGCTGCGTTCCCAGCGTCGGCGGTCGCGCCAGCGCTGCGAGGTCAGCGGACCAGTCCGCCTTGCCGCCGCAGATGTAACTCTGTAGCGTGCGCATCTCGGGCAGGTGCTGCCCGGCTTGTATGCGCGCGTACCAGTTGCTCTTCTGTGGTGGTGCTGGTGGTGCGACGTGGGCTTCAGAGTGGGCTTCGGGGTCCGCGTCCGCGTCGTCGGTGGGCGACGAGGACGCCCACTCGGACACGGGACTGCTCGACGAGGACGACGCGGCCGAGGACGTCTGGCCGGACGTGTCGGTGCTCGCATCGTCGACCGACTCGGTGGCCTGAACCCGCTTCGCTGTCGGCTCCGCGTCGTCGTTTGCGTGGTCGTGGTGGGCGTGGTGGTGGCTCAGGAACAAGCGGCGCTTCTGAAAGCCGTACGTGCTCAGCCACTCTGTGTCGAGCTGCACGCGTCCACATCCGCAGCAGGAGAGCATGAGTCATCCTCCCCCATACCCACACAAGAGCGTCACTCGACCAGCGGTCGGGTCGGGTCGTACCTGCGCCGTCTTGAGCAGCACGAGTGACGAGACGGACACGGGCCGTTCGATCTCGACCGGCACCAGCAGCTCCTGCGCGTCGTGCTGCTGCAACTGCTGCGCTGTCGCAGCGACCGACGACGCGCCTTTCACGTGCTTGAGCGTCGAGCGCTTGCGGCCAATCGTGCCAGTGCACGCCGCGGCGCCGCACTTGCAGTCCACAGCTTCGCCAAAGTGCGAAAAGTTGTAGTCGATCGTGATCTCCTCGTCCGCTTCGATGCTCCGACGGGCAAAGATGCCGATACGCAGCACGCCACCGACGTTCCTAGACAGCCGAGCGCGTGAGTCTCGTCTCGAGACAGGGAGGGCGCTCGAGGCCAGACAGGTGGCAAACGAACGCACCACTTTTGCGTCATGCAGTTCGGGTCACAGCTGTGGTTGATGAAGCGCGACTCGTTGCTCCGGTACCGTGCGTCAATGACGGTGTCTTTGTCGAGCTCGAGCATGTAGAAGTGGGTCTACGAGTAGGCATCCATCCATCCATCCACACAGTCAATCCGTCCGTCAGTGGACAGCACCAGGACCAAGCCAAGCCAAGCCAAGCATCCACTTTCGTTGCTGACGCGCACCTCGCCCCGGTCGCGGTCCTGGATCATCCGGCGCTCGCACTCTTCGTCGTCAATCACTTCCCCAACGTACTCGACCACAAAGTCCCCCGCACGAATGCGTTCGTTCGAGAAGAGCCCAAAGCCTGGACCTGGGATGTGCTCCACACGCATGGACCTGAGCGAGTGGGAGTGTGTGTCGTTGCGTCAGTCAGTCCGTGAGAGCTCAGCCAAGCCACCTATAGATACCATACGACACAGAGGGACGACGCACTTGATCTCTCGGCGTTTGATCGCACGGTTGCGGCACTGCGATGGGTCTGGCGCCGAGCACGTGTCCTCCGAGCAGCTGATGAAGAGCATGCGGTTGTAGCAGTTCTCGCCACAGAGCAGCACTGGCGCCGCCGTGCCGCTCGCTTTGGTGACGCGGCCACGCAGTCGGCGCTTCCCGCCGTTCGCGAGCAGCGCTTTTGCGGTCGCGATCTGCGTCTCGCGCTTCGTCGTGCGCTGCTTCGTCTCTGCAAAGCAGTTGCACTTGAGCACTGGCAGCAGCGCCGCGCGTGGCGCTGGCTTGGACACGAACACGCACTTGGCGATCTTCCCGTAGTGCGGCGGGCGGTACACGAGCGGACGCGCCTGCGTCCCACGCACCCGCCCGAGTCAGCGACGAGATGTCCGAGTCCGCACTAACTAGCACACGAACGTACCTCAATCGTTGCAATCTCAGACGTGGAGAACGGCAGCTCGAACGGCTCGGGCAGCTGCGTCTGGCGCTTGCCACCCTCACGCGCCAGCGCTGCGAGGAAGTGCGGGGTGTCGCCTTCCAACGCGCCTTCCTCCGCGTCCTCGATGTCTGTGTGACCCGCTGCGGCGCCGTCGATGCCGTCATTGCCGCTGTCGCATTCGACGTCGAACTCGGGCTCGAACTCGAGCTCTGGCTCGACTTCCGGCTCGGACGGTGGCGACGACGACACGAGCGCGGCCGTGCGCCGCTGGCTGCGGCGTGGCGTCGCCTTGGCCTGCTTGCGCGCCAACTCTTTGGCTTGCGCGCGCGCTTTCCCGGCAGCGCTGGCAGCACGCGGGACACCCACGCGACGGGGCGTCGTGCGGCGCTGCACCATGGACGGTTGTCGAGAGAGAGAGAGAGCGACAATACGCGACTGCTGTGCACGAGGTGAGGAGGTCGGTCTCCGTTCCTGTCCGCGCACTTTGAAAGTGTGAATAATGGCGGGAAAAAAGAGCGGACTTTATAACCAGCGATTTATCCGATTTTCTCTCCATGGCGAATGACGATTGCGGCTCTTGTGTGTCTGTGTGTCCTTGGTGTCTGGTGTCGACTTCGTTGCACGCACGTTTGTGTGTGATATGCTGTCTGAACATGCACGAGAGCGAGACGTTGGGTCTGTCAAGCAAACTGCGGAGGTGGAAGAGACCTCTCGACCGTTACGTCTCGACATTTGCACATCAACCACCCTGACCAACGGTAGCAGTGGACGCTGGTCGTTCTCTTTCTTCTCACTTCTCTTTCCTCTCTCTCTCTCTCTCTGTCAATACACAATCGCCTTGTGCACGACTGCGAAACAAGCGCGACGACAGCGACGTGAGCCCCGTTGGCATGTTGGTGATCCAGAATCCGACTCAAACACTCTGTATTGTACTACAAGAGGTGCGTTGATTGGTCAAAATTATATCGTACTGTGCAGTTTTGACGAATCAACGCGCAACTTTACGTGGTGTGTACCACGTGAAAGTCAATTCGTGCATCACAGGAAAACAAAGTCTCGACACTTTGTCAATCAGAAACGGATCTGGTGGTCTGGCACCAACCCACCCGACCGCTGCTCCTGCTACCTCTGCGCCGCCTCCCCCTCCATCCCAGTCACGCGCTCGAGCGTGGCGGCGAGCGCTTGCACCTCTTCAAGCGCTGCGTAGTCGACCTGCGCCTTCTTGAGCACACCACGGAGGTACAGGCGGCACGCGTACAGCGACTTCTTCGAGCCTTCCCGCACGTAATCCTCGGCGAGCCGCCCCGCCGCTTTGCTCAGCTCCCGCACGGCCGCTTCGTCTTGCTCCCACCCCGCTTTCTGCAGCGCGCGGCACTGCTTCAAGCGGCAGTCGAGCGCCTTCTCGGGGCGGCCGAGGCCGTCGTTAAAGTGCGCGTAGATCTGCCACACTTTCGCGTTCGTCGTCGTGATGGACGTGATGCGGCCCAAGAGCAGCGCGAGCTGCTTCTTCAGGTTCACATTCGACCGCGGTGGCGTGCGGTCCGGCGCGACTGTCGCTTCGTCCAAATCGCCCAAGTCGTCGTCGTCGTCCTCATGCTCGTTTTCGTCCTCATTCTCGATTTTTTCGTCCTCATTTTCGTTTTCGCCCGAGCCACTCGCCACATCCCGCTGCAAATCCTCGACAAGTCGATCGTACTTATCCGGGAACACAATCGCTTCCACGAGCCACGCGAGCACTTCGTGGTCGACTGGCCGCGCGTGCTTCTCGCGCAAGTCGAGGTGCTGATGGAGCGCGTAGATTGCTTCGCCGTACTTGTGCGTCTCCATCGCACACACGGCGTAGTTTTCCCACATTTGCCACATGTACCGCTTCTGCTTGAGCGCTTCTTGGAGCACGGCGAACGCGTCGACGTACCGGCCGTGGTGCATGTGGATCGAGCCAATGTTGCCCCACGCTTCGCCGTTCTCCGGGTCCAGCTGCGCGACCCGCGTGAACGCTTGGAGGGCGAGCGACCAGCGCTCGAGCCGCATGCCCATGGTCCCGAGCACAAACCACGCGCTCGTGTGCATCGGGTTCACGTCGACGCTCGCTTGGTAGTGGGCGACGGCCACGTCGTACTCGCCGGCTTCAAAGCAGTGGCGGCCGAGCGACCGCTTCGCCCGTGCAAACCGGTGCTTCGAGAGCGTCCACGCGGTTTCATAGTGCGTCACGTCCCGCGTGACGTCGCCAAGACAGCACCACATGTACGGCGTCGGGGCGACGGTGAGACGCTCGCGAATGAGCTTCTCGGCACGGAGCGGCTTGTCGAGGAGCTGGTAGCACTTGACCACGTCGTCCCACATCTCGAGTGACTCAAAGATCGCGAGCGCAGACTGGACAACGCCGATTGCGAGGTACCGCTCGGCCAGGTCCCGCTGGAGCGCGTACCGTGGCGGGAACGCGAGCGCGTGCACGAACGCGAGCCGTTCGGACGCTGGTGCAGCGTCTGCGATCGCAGCGAGCGAGTTCTGCGTGATTGTGAGCCGCGTCGTGTGCTGGTCGACGAGCGCTTGCATCTGGAGGAGCGCGCGCTCGCGACGCTTTGACGTCTCGCATTCGAGCCACGCCCGCTCGAGGAGCGCAGTCGAGTAGACCATCCAGTTGTTCGGGTTCTCGAGCACGCGGGTGACGTACGGGACCATCTCTTCGCGCGTGAGCCCGTCGTTCGCGTTGCTGTTCTTCACGTCGAGGCAGAGCGCGAGCAAGAGGACTTGGTCCACGACCTGGAGGTTCCCTTGCGCCGTCAGCGACGCGTCTTCGAACGCAATGTGCTCGTGGAGGATGTTATCTTGGTCCACTTGGTCCAAGCTGATCGCACGGTACGACGCCTCGCCCGTCGCCACGAGCCGCTGGAGCTCCCGTTCGGCGGCCGTGAGCCCGTCGTCGTCCAGTCCGCCCTCCGGAAGCTCTTGTTTGCCGCCAAAGTCGGCGTGGGTGCTGGCGGCTGCTGCGGTCGCGTACACGGACGGTGCACCGTCCGTCGGCGGGTGCTTGGAGGCTGCGAGCAGCACGAGCTGGGCCGTGCTCTTCTGCTGGAACTTAGTGCGCTTGCCCATCGAGCCGCTCAGCTGCACGCTCACGCCACTGAGCTCCTTCGCACGCTCGAAGCTCCGCTTCCCCTGCTTGTTCTTGTCAAAGTGGTGCTGCGCGAGCCCCCACTCGACCTCGAGCCGCACGCGTAGGTAGACTGAGGTGGCAAAGAGAGCGGACTGCCGGGTCGCTCGGCGGAACCCACGCCGCGCCTCGAACCAGAGCGTGTTCGAGCTCTCTTTCGTCAGCAGCAGCCGCTCGTGGGCCACGGCGGCCCGTGCGTTCCACCACGACGCCGAGTGGAGCTGGCGCACGACTGCAAGGACCTCAGGCCCGACGCTCGGAGACGCCACGACGTCCTGGGCCGCACTGTCATTGCCGGCCTCGCCGACGGCGAACGACCAGTTCCGGTGCGTCGCGTTCCCAATAACGTGCAGCAAGCAGCGTCCGAGCAGCAGGAACTGCGGGTACTCGCAGATCGCAAACGGGCTCTCGCCGTCCGCCTGTAGTGCTACGAGCGCATCGCTGTGCAGCTTCTTCTCAACAGCGTCAGCGTCAGCGCCCGTTTCGGGTCTCGTGCTGTCGGCAAAGAACTGGGCGGCGAGAGCGTGGATGTCGTGGAGCTGCGCCGGGTCGAAGGCGGGGCCCGTGTAGTTCGCCTGCACGTACATGGAGAAGAGCGCGACGCCGACGAAGAGCACTTCGTACGCTGCACCGAGGCGGCTGTCGCCGTCCGCCTCCTGCAGCAGCTGCTGCTCCAGCGCGTGTGCCACGGTCGTGCACAGATGCTGGTCTGTCGAGTCGCCCGACGTGGTAGCGCCGCCGCCGCTCACTCGCTGGGCGAGCGCCTCGAGCAGCCGCAGACCGCGCTCTGAGCGCACAATGTCTGCGTACTTCCCCTCGCAAAGCAGCGCTGCCATCTCCAGCGCGCTCTCAGCTGCACGCGCGACCGGCGGCTCGTCGTCGTCGGCGCCTCCATGGTGCAGCGTCGCCACCGCGGTGGTCACGTCGGCGCTGCGCGTCTCGAGCACCGCGCGCTCTGCGGCAAGAAAAGCATTGGCTAGCACCACGTGGCGCTCGTCACGGGCGTCGGCGACCGACGCTGCGCTCACGCCGAGGAGCTCCTCCAAGAAGTCGTCGTCCATGGTCGCGGATGTCGTTGATTGAGTGGATTGGAGTGAATGACTGGCAGTGCTATCTGAAATCGAGTATAATGGCTCGAAAGACGAATTACACGCCATTATACTCGATTTCAGTATAGTTTGCACACGGTCAGACTCAGACTCAGTCTCAGAGTGTATATTTTTTACCAGAGTCAAGTTCGGTTTCAGTATAAAAGGTACACTTGATGAGCGAGCGGCCTATCTACTAAATCAGTACACCAAATATTTTCGCAATTAAGCCCTAATCGAAAGGGCTTCGATTAGGACTTTTGGTGGCCCAAGTGGCCCAGGCGGCCCGGGCGGCCCAGGTGGCCCATCTGACCGGCCCACTCAGGCATTGAAGTGCGCATTGCCAGCCATTGCATGTCTTCTGCTCTTGCTCAGGCGCTCCCGTCCCCTCGTGAGCCACGTTGTGATTGTTGCTCATTCTCACAAATACACGCAACCGCTCACGTTCGCTCTCCACACAAGTGCCAAGCACTCCTCCTCCCAATCCAACCCAAGCCAATCCGTTCACGATGGCGACTCCGACGGAAGGCACGTTCGTCGTCAAGGCGGGTCTCGCCAAGATGCTCAAAGGCGGCGTGATCATGGACGTTGTGAACGCCGAGCAAGCGCGCATCGCGGAAGAAGCCGGTGCGGTCGCTGTCATGGCACTCGAGCGCATCCCAGCCGACATTCGCGCCGACGGTGGCGTCGCGCGCATGAGCGACCCCGAGATGATCGACGCGATCAAGAAAGCCGTGACGATCCCCGTGATGGCGAAAGTGCGCATTGGGCACTTTGTCGAAGCGCAGATCCTCGAAGCTGTCGAAATTGACTACATTGACGAGAGCGAAGTGCTCACGATGGCCGACGAAGAGAACCACATTAACAAGCACAAGTTCAAAGTGCCGTTCGTGTGTGGCTGTCGGAACCTCGGCGAAGCGCTCCGTCGGGTCGCGGAAGGTGCAGCCATGCTCCGGACGAAAGGCGAAGCTGGGACTGGCAACGTCGTCGAAGCTGTGCGTCACGCGCGTGCTGTGCAGCGGGAGATCCGGCGGCTTGGCGCCATGGACGACGATGAGCTCTTTGTCGCCGCGAAAGAGATGCAAGCGCCGTACGAGCTCGTGAAGCAAGTCGCGCAGACTGGGCGGCTTCCAGTTGTGAACTTTGCCGCTGGCGGTGTCGCGACGCCGGCGGACGCAGCGCTCATGATGCAGCTCGGCATGGACGGCGTCTTTGTCGGCTCGGGCATCTTCAAGAGCGGCGATCCAGTCAAGCGGGCGCGGGCGATGGTCCAGGCGGTGACGCACTTCAACGACCCCAAGATCCTCAAAGAGATCAGCACGAACCTGGGCGAAGCCATGGTCGGCATCCAAGATCTCAAGGCCGCGAGTGTGAACTTCCGCGACCGCGAGGGGCAGCTCCACGGAACGTGGTGAACCGCAGTCCACTTCGCTTAGATTTCATTCACCACTCGGAATGCAAGGTTTCTTCCTCACTGTGGTTTTTCATCATTTGCGGTGCGATTTGGTTGAAATCCCTGGGCGGTGGTTAATTGGATGATTGGTTGGTTGCCGAGTCGTGTGACGATCGTCGTCTTGGTCACGTCGACGTGACGACCTGCGGGAGCGTACCGTACTCGCGCTTCTGCGCAGCCGACGACCTCGCACGGCGTTTGAGGACCGCGTGGCGCACAGTGAGCGCGACGAACGCGACCACGAACACGCTAAAAACCACCCACACGAGGATCGGGAGTGCCAGGAGCGCATCCGTCGTGGTGGTCGTAG
This sequence comes from Globisporangium megalacanthum, assembly GCA_023334115.1. NCBI lineage: Eukaryota > Oomycota > Peronosporomycetes > Pythiales > Pythiaceae > Globisporangium > Globisporangium megalacanthum. The sequence goes on from JAASGD010000022.1 coordinate 24,269, forward strand.
TCGCGGCGGCGTCGCCTGCGTCTTCGTGGGCTGCGCGCACGAGCAGCGCGTCGACGAACGGCTGCAGGGTGTCGGCGACGCACTCGTGCTTGAGCGCTTTCCCAATGAGCTTCTTGAACGTGAGGAAGGAGCAGCGGACGACCACGTTGCCGCTCGAGAGCACCACGTCTTCCGAGCAGCCGGGGATGGTCACGGGCACGCGGTCGGGCGGCTGCGTCGCATGGATGGCAAAAACCACAGACAAGGGAGGGAGGGACACACACGGTACGTGAGTGCAACTGCAGGCGTCCGACCACCACCCACACCTGGTGCGACGAGAGCCGCACGTTCTGGTCCGAGAGGGCGTCTCCGTATCGCATCTGCGCTGGCGACGCGGCGACAAAGTAGAGTTTGACAAAGTGCGACGCCGCGGCCGAGCTGAGGCGGCGCTGCGTCTTGACACTCACGACGCGCTCGTCGTGGCTCGAATGGAGCTCAAAGACGAGCATGCTGCCGGGCACCGGCTGGTGCGGGTGCCAGCCTTTCGCAAGCCACTCCAAGCTAGCAACCGCCACCACGTCTGTCTCTGTCAGCAGTTCACAAGGCGACACACAGGTGTGTGGACGTACCGCAGGAGCCGGCGCACGTAGAGCAGGTTGATGTCGTGAGCCGCGTAGTAGAGGAACTGGTTGTCGACTGGCTGGAGGAGGTGCGGACCGTCGCCAGTCGTGGTCGGGACCGGCGTCCCCGTCGCACGCTGTTCAAAGCTCGCAGTGAGGTGCGCGAGCAGCGTCGCGCCGAAGCTCGCAGCGTTCACTTCGTTCGTAATCAGGTCCATGTGCGTCTAGGCGAAGCGAAGCACGCAAGCGAGAGAGAGAGAGTGAGCAAAAGAGAGAGAGTGCAGCTGGAAGAGCGACGGGTTCGTTCGTGCCTTGTGGACGCGCGAGAGCTTGAGGATGTGCTCGAACGTGACGTTCGCGGGGAGCGTCATGTTGTTGAGGCTCTGGAGGAGCCAGAACTCGGCAAAGTAGTTGGCCGCTGAGAGCGTGTCGAGCCACGGCTCGTAGAACGCGCCGTTCCACTTGGACGGCACGTTAAAGAGGCCACAAGCTGCTGTCGTCTCGGCTGTGGATCCACTGTCGTCATCGTCGTCGTCACTCGCTCGGTCATCTCTGACAGTGCACACTGACGGCGCACAGCACTGGAGGAGGTCGTTGATCTGTGTGATCTCATCTCGCACCTCTTGGACCAAGTACCGCGTGTCGTTCGCTCCCGTGATGCCCTCGTACACTGAAACAGACACACGCACGCCACTGTGACTACCACAAGCAAGTGGCAGAGACGGGAAGGACCCCCCCACACACACTCTGTGGGCGCATCAGCACCCACGTACTCGTCTTGGAGCACACGGGGCACTTGGCCGTCGGGTCTTGGCCCTGTTCAAAGAGCAGCCGCGTCTGCGCTGTGATGGGCACGACGTCCTTGCACGCTGGGTACAGTCCGCTCAAGAACGCCTGGGCCGTGAGCTGTCGTCCCACACACAGTCCGATCCATGTCGCCCCACAAACTCAGTTGGCTGGTTGGTTCCACACGCGACCAGCTCTCTCAGTGCACGCGTACGTTGTCCCGTTGGTTCGCGTCTGCGTACGAGAACGTCTTGTCGCACGACGCGTCCAAGAAGTCAGCGTACAAGTGGGCGCGGAAGTACTACAGAGCAGGCAGACGCCGGCGTCGTCACGTGAGTCTCTCGCTTCCCCACACAGTCAATAGCCGACAGCCGACAGCCTCCTTCCTACCTCGCCCATGCGCTTCACGACGTTGTAGCCGTGTTTCGTGAGCTTGGGGGACACGGGCTCGGCGGGGTCGCCGCCAGACTCGCCAGTGCCCCAGCTGGCGGCGTCCAGTGGGAGCTCGAGACGCGGGTTGCGGGCGTACTTTTCGAGCGTCGTGCGCGTCGGCAACTCCTCCCCGAGCCCGTAGGGTCCGCGCACCCCGTGGCGCGAGAGCACAATCACCTACACGCCGTCTCGCCGCTTCCAGTCAGCCACTACGTGTGGTCGACATGCAATCAACCCATGGCGTTCCGAATCCGCCTCAACCGCACCTGACGCAATTGCGACTCGTCGGTAACGGCATGCGACTCGACAGGTAGCAGCAGCGCGGCCGCAAGCAGCAGATACCCTCTTGGCGTCCACATTTCACGCTGTTTCACAAGCGTGTGGCTGTCGTGGCGGGGGAGGGGTCACGCACGAGAAGCCGAAGCTATTCGTCTTCGCCTTTGGTGACACGCTTGATGCAGGAATATCGCCATCACAACGACGCTCCGTTCAAGTGCGGTGCTAAAAAGAGAAATCAATAAACGCACTTTAATGAGTGGTAACAGTACTGTATTTGGAGTCGAGGTCGTCTGAGTGTCGTCGTCGTGAGAGAGCCGTCTCTCTCGACGGTCAAGCGATTTGCTTCGATCTTCCGCTCGTGATGCGATCTTTGTGGCGGTGTGTGTGGGACTCATCGGTGGAGCTCACGAGCTGGAGCAAACAATGTGGTTGTCATGGTGACAGATGGATGGAGCGGCTCTTTCAAAGCGGAAGAAAAGCGACGGCTCGGCATCGAGTTCACCACAACTTGCATTCTGGCGCGCTCATGTGGTGAATGGCATCGCATACAGTATAAAGGTCTCTTTCGCTCCGTGCTGGTCGGTCAGTGCGACCCGACTCGAGACACTCTCAAAAGAGGCGTCGTCACAAGAGCACTGTGGGTGGCTCCTGTCAGGTGGCCACGCGAGCAGCGAGAGCGTGAGAAGACATGCTGATGCACGGATGAGTACTCCGTGTTCAAAGCGGCCGTCAGTACGGCCAGTACATGTACAGTAATCACATCGGGTCGACGAAATCAGGATTTCAATCAGAAGACTGGAGGACCCTCTCGGTCCTTTCCTAGGACTCCTCCTCCTCTTGACCCTCCTTTGAGATTGCGATGCGTTCACCATGAGACTTGCTGCTCTGATCAGGCGGAAGTGTACCTTCATTTGCAGCAACGTGCCGACAACTCGTGGGTGGTCACGCGCAGCCTTGCAGTCGAAGGACATGGTCGTCGTCCTGGAGCGTGAACTTCACTTCACGGTGAGCCAACGCTCCTTCACCCAAAGCAGAGCAGCTGGGAGCAGCGGTGCGCCTTGATCCGGATGCGTGGGTGTCGTTGACAGCAGAACAACAACCGTCAATGCGGCGGTCAGTGCGTGGCAGCACGTGGAGCAAGATGGGGGCGGCGAAGACACCGCCTACTGGAAGGCAACTTGGAAGTGATCGCCTCTCTCTCTCTCGTCGAGAGAAGTGCGGCGGTGCAAGTCGAGGAGATGAAGCTTCGCTCTGCGCGTCATCGTGATATTCGTCGGTGTTGTCGCTGTTGTCGTTCTCTGGCGAGACTTTGCGACACTGAGATGCCGCTGATTGACAAACCGAAGAGGGTTCACCCGTGCTTGGCTCTCCTTGCCGCAGATATCGCTCGCTCGTGGAACGCACCCATACATCGAACCGTGCTCCCACACCGACTGAACACACATACAATACACGCACACACTGCACCCTGAGCAAGCGAGGTGCAACGCATGCATGTCCTGAACTTGGGGCGAGTCGCTTGGCAGTTCAGGACAAGTTGTCATCCGCCCCAGCGGATCATGTCCGGTCGCAGTCTTGTGAGTGCGCTGTGCGGCTCACAGCCTGCATTATGGTCGCGCATCCAGTCGACATCGCCGCCTTCGCTGTCAGGTCCACGAGAACACTCTTACTAGGTGGTGTCAACCGCGATGGTATGTGGGCATTGCTATGCTTGGGGCAAGCGGAGCAGGACACTGTTCAGTTCTCGCAGAGACAATTTGCCGCACAATTTTGCCTGGAAAGCTCGCACAAACGAGCATTCCAGGCAAAATTGTTGGGCAAAGTGTGACTTCAAAACGAAAGAACCAAATTTGCTTGGCTTCATAGTGCTGGTGTCAGCGTTCTGGTTTCAAACCTGGCTCCGACTCCGATCTGTGTTAGATGTGTGTACAGCGCTGCTTGTTGTGTATGTGTGCTGCATTCGCGAGACGAAGAGCAAGGCGGCGGTGTCCATAGCTCGCAAACAGCGTTTTCGCCGTAAAATCCTCTTGTATCTGATCAATCAGGACGATGCAGGCGCCGAAATCCTCTTTTATTTGATCAATAGATGTAGCAGTCTAGACGTGGCAGTCTCGGCCACACAGTTTGTGTGTGGTTCCCCTTCCCCTCCTCACGTCGTGGTGGAATAGCCAGGCGCGGGTGGGACCACTACCCAAGTATACTCAAACCAAGTCAAACCAGCGCCGTCGCGCACAATGCCTGATGTTCACACACACCGACTCGCTTCGCAACTGTGGAAGTCTCCACTTGTCCTCAGTTCCGCTTTTGCTTCGTGCTTGCTTGCCCGAGTCTGTGGCAGTGCCAGTACCAGTGCCTGTCTTGGTCACCCACCCAGCCACTCGCTCGCTCTCAACTGCGCATGAACAGCATCAGCATTAGCGCCAGCACCAGCAGCGCCACGACCCTCACCGCCCGCCCCCTCGTCGCCAGCATGCTCCTCAAGCGCGTCCGCGCGTCCCCCGCCGCATTCGGGCCCCCGAGCACACCCAGCGCGCCACACACAGACCTCGACACGAGCGCGCTCAAAGTCGCCAAGCGCCAGTTTGGCTCCTCGCCGCGTGCAGACGCGAGCGCGAGCGACAGCAGCGCAGTGTCCATCCTGTCGTCGAGCCAGCGTCCGTCGCTCAGCCCACTCACGTTCGCAGCAGCGGCGGCATCCAAGACCCACACAGTCCGCCAGCTGCCGTCGTGGCCAGTCGTCACGAGCTGCGACAATGTGCGCAATGCGCTCACGTTCCTGCAGACGTCCCGGCAGCACGCGATGGCGCTCATGCTCCAGAACCACTGGACACGGGCAGTGAGCGTGCTCGAGAAGATCGAGACCGCGACCGAGTCGGTCTGCAAGCAGCGCCGCAAAGTCGTGATCCAGCAAGCGAACGCGCAGCTCGGACTCGCCGCGCAGATCGACGGCCTCGGGCTCAGCGACACCAACGCCCGTGCGGCGATTGAAACGCCGACGCAGCTACTGCCACGTCGCAGTGTGCGCTTTAGCGACCACGTGCGCGTCGCGAGCGCAGACGAGATGGATCGTGCGTCGCCGCAGCTGCCGGCGCCTGCGCGGGAAGAAGTGTTTGTGCTGCGCGCGTCTCGGACGATCCCCCACGCGAACCTGTCGGAGTTCTGGTGATTGCAGCCACGTCTCCCGTTCCTCATAGAAGACACCAACAGCAACAACGTTTCCACCATTCGGCAATGGGTGGAAGACGTGCTGGAGGCAGAGAGCAGCCAGACGGCATGGCGAGACGCTCTCTCTCTCGCGCCTCCAGATATTGCCGAGTATTTATCACCCACCCACCCACACGCAAGCGTGTACCATACCCACAGCAAATACAGTACAGATACTGAAGCTGGTTCTCTCCATGTGTGTCATTTATTGCTTTCTCTTGGGTATCATCATCATTGGTGTAATTGGGGCGAAAGCAGAGCGAGCCCACAGCTCCAAACAGGAAAACTCGTTCGAGGCGACAACAGCTCTTGTATCTCTCCGTCGTTTAGTAAAGATCAACAGGACGACAACCACAGGCAACCACCAGCTGCGTGACGACAGGGGCCAAAAGCATACTAGTATGCAGTCGAGTTGCGTCACAGAAGCTGAAGCTGCGAGTGAAAATTCCACAGACTGACTTCCGTGTTTGTTGCCTCCGATTTTCCGTGTTTTTTTCTCTCTTGCAACATCGGATTTTGACGCAGTGTTTGTATGGAAACATTCTCACGCGCCGCCGCTGCCTTCTTTTTTCACACCTCCATCATTCGCACTTTTTCCAATCAACAGTGCAGCAAGAGAGAGTGAGCCCCACACAACCTCCCGTCAGCACCAACACCAGCCGCGAGCGAGCGAGCGAGCGATAGGCGGACGCCCCTCATGCTCGGCGACGCTGCGCTTTACCAGTCGGCCGCGCACCCAGAGAAGGCGCGGCTGCTCTTCAACACGCAGCTGCACCATGCGCTCCAGAGCATCGCACGAAACCGCGAGCTCGTCCCAACGAGCGCCACGGCCCAGTCGTCACTGGCGCTGCACGATCCGTTCGCGTACGGCATGAGCGTGAGCGTCAGCGGTCCGAATGGTCGTGCGACCGAGCTCAACGGCTGGGACCTCGAGAAGAAGATGCTGGCGCTCCAGGAGGTCTGCGAACAGCTCCAGCGGCCGTTCTTTCTGTACGCAGACTGGGCGACGCACGCGGCGGCGAGCGCCAAGACCGCGCCGTCGACGCTTGAGAAGCGCGTGAACGCACTGCTCTACTCGAGCAAGTTACTGCCATTGCAGCTCGGCCAGACCACGCTCTTGGATCTGTGGTAAGTGTGGTTGTATACGGAACTACTGCTGCGAGTGCGTGAACTGACGTCGTCTGGTTGTCCGTCTTCCTATTTTAGGGACTACGTGATGGACATGTGCGACCATGTGCCAGTCCGCAATCGCTGCCGGGCGCTCTACCTGCACGTCGCGGCGTGTCTCTGTCGCCGGGCCGAGTTCATTGACGGCTACGAACTCGACGGCGAGTTTGTCCACGTCGCTGAACACGGTGCGCTCCAAGCGTGCGATGGGATTACGTATACCCTACCCACCCACCTGCATAGCTGACAGCTGCCTTCTGTACGCTATTGACAGTGTCCGTACGGTACCACAAGCTCCTCGTCCGCTGCGTCCAGTTTGCGGCTGTGAAGCTCACGAAAACGCGCTTCCTCTCGGACGACTACAAGCTCTTTATTGCGCACATGTACACTGCGCTCTTCTTCCGCTTCCCCACCGCAGCTCCGAAGCTGCTCACGGCCGTGCTGGACACGACCGCGACGCTCGAGCGCACAGACGCGGACCACGAACGTGATGACGTACGAGCGCCAAGCCGGCGGTCGCTGCCGCTGTCGCCGTCTCGTCTGCTGCCGCGTCTACACGTCGCCACCGTCACGTCCAGCGATGCGAAGCGGCCGCGTCGCAAGTCGACGTTACGTGGGTACCGGAGTCCACGGAATCACACCCGGTCCTGGCACGCATTTGCCACGGATTGCGTGATCGAAACGGCCGACGATGGGGCTCCGATTGCGCAATCCAAGCACCGCGCATTCGCCGCGTTCATCGCGTACAAGACAAGCCGTGGGACAAACGACCTGCTCGCGGGCGGGCTCCAGCCAGTGCCGTTTAAGAAGGGCGTGCGGTCGGCGGACGCACACTTGGAGCTCGCATTCCAGCAGGTACAGGAAGTCGGTAGACGCCATGCAGTCCACAGCCACTTGACCATCACTCTCTCTCACTCTCTCGTAATCAGATGATGGACGCGTCCAGTGAGCAGCAAGAAGCCCAGTTCTTTGACCAGCTCCCACTCCTGTACGTTGGCAGCGTGACCGAGCCGAAAGCGCTCGCGTCACTCGGTGTCTCGCGGGATGAGTTCCTCGATGAGCTCCTCGAGCCGTTTCTCGACCGCCTCACAACGCCGGGACGCGACGACCTCACTGCCGTGACGTTTGTCGCTGCGTTTCTTAACGACGCGAACGCGTGGTGTGCGCACCGAAAAGAGAGCAGCGCGGGCATTCGCTGGCACTGTCTCCCAGGCTACTTTGCACTCGTGCGGCTCTTTGTCGCAATCTTCCAGCTCATGTGCCAGCGGCGGCCACGGCTCACCGCGATGCCAGGTCCAGTAGTCCCAGCAACCGCATCCGTTGGCCGCGTGCTATCGATCCTCGAAGGAGGGAACAAGAGCGCAGCGGACGATCCGTGGCTCGCGTACTGGTCTGCGAGAGAAGTGGAGACCGTGCTGGACGCGGCTGGTGAAGTGCTCAAGAACGAGTCCCTAGCGAACGTGCTCGTCAAGATTGTGCTCGAAACGACCAACATGCACGACCCCATGAGCGTGAACTACTCGTTTGGGATCCTCCAGCGCGTCCTTGAGACGGCAGCGAAGAGCGCGTCGAACTGCTCGCTGGTTGTGCCAACAGCTGCTGCGACAGCGACAGGACGTCGTGGACTCCGAGCGTGGCACCGGCTCTCGGACAAGTTTGACGACGAGTACTTTATCAGCGTGATGCGACGGGCGCTCCAGTCGGCACACGTGCAGATTCTGCTCAAAGTGCTCACGTGCGTCTATAACACGATCGGTGCGTTAGAGAGAAAGAGGGGTCTTTCTGTCGCCTTGTACAGTGCTGGTCGCATACTTACACGCTGCTGCTGGGGATGGTTGTAGATCTCTTGCCTGCGAACGTCCGCAAGCGGCTGCTTGGGGAGATGATTCTGCGCGAGAACTTCTTCCGGCTCTTCATGCACTGGAACGAAGAGGTAGGTGCTTGGCGTGGCTTGGCTTGGCTTCTTCAAGTGCTCTAAGGCTGACTTGACGCTCTTCCTCACCTGCGTGGTTCCAGATCCGCAAGATCTTTTGCTACATTGTGGTGTTCAAGACGTCGATCTCGAACCGGTTGGATCTCCCGTGTGCCACCGACCGGATCCTGCTCGCCCCGAGTCCGTTCTTTGAAGCGACCAAGTCGCCGTCGACATCATCCTCATCGTCGTCGTCGCCCCAGTCTGTCGCGTCACCATCGTCGTTTGGGTACTGGACGCACTTGAGCGAGATGGCGCAGTCCATGCTCCGGTCGACCGGCGCCGGCTTAGCCAGCGGCGTCGAGGCTGAGAAGAGCGGCGCGAGTGCACTGCGACGGCTCATTGCGTGGGACGCGAGCGCTCGGCTACGCAAGAGCCGCGGGAGTGCGCACGACGTGCTCTTTCGCGACTCGCTCGAGAACGACGAGCTCTCGGTCGACCTCTCGATCGGCAGCAAGCTCGACGCAGTCTTTAAGATGCTCGCCGACCAAGTGAAGGACCGCAAGAGCTACTTCCCGCGTGCGCTCGAAGCGTACGCGGAGCGCGGTCTCGCCCAGTACGTCGCGGTGCTCTGGGAGTATTATGAAGCAGCGTTTGCGAGTCCGAGTCCGACTGGGACGCCGACTGCACCAGTGCTCGCGTTCACGATCACGACGCCGGTGTTCTCGGACTAGGACTCGGCTGCTCTGTCCGTCGCCGTCTTCCCCCACACGTCACATGTGGTGTGGCACACACTTTACATATTTATTCCCGGTCTCTATGACGTCTTCGGAGGTGCCGACTCGACTCTCTTTGTATGGAGCTCACACGTGCGCGTACACACTCAGGTCGTTGTACATTTGCTTGGTGCTGTACACGGTCACAGTCGCACCAGCTGATCCAACAAGGCAACACTGTCGTCAGTATTGGGACGACCGACCATCCATCCATCCCACCGCGTACCGAACGGAAGGAGCGAACGGAACGCACCGTAGAGCGGCTCGGTCGTGAACAGGCGCAGTTCGCCGTTATGCACACGCTTCCACTCGCGCTTGCGGCGCTCAAAGAGGTGGTCGTGCTCTCTCTTGTCGGCAGTGCGACCTGCGACACGCACACAACGAACGTCAGGGACGCCAACCACGAGGAGGAGGAGGAAGGCGTCGTGGTGGTGATTGCGTCTCGTACGTACTCGGGTGGGTCTGCTTCCGCTTGTGCGTCGTGCGGCACGCGTTCTTCTGCTTGCAGATGCCAACGGAGGACGATCAGGATGTCAGGAGACAGACACATACAGAGAGAGAGCGTGCGGTCGTACCGCCGCTGTCTGCTGCAGCTGCTTCCGTCGCGTCTCCCGGTTCAGCGCCTGCTCCACGAACGCCCGGAGCCACCACTGTGTGCCAGCAGAGTCAGCATCCGTTCCTACTACCTACAGTCCTTCTCATCCCAGTCCCTTCTCACAAACCCACGCACTTACCTTGGCGTCCACGTTGCGCAGTGCGTACTTGGTCTGCTTGAGGTGCGTGTCGACGAACGCGTCGTCCCGTAGCTGCGCGTGGTCGCCGCGCTCCACGAGGCTGTGCGCAAACGCCCGCAGTGGTGCGTAGACGCCCGTTGCGAGCGCTGGACACTCCCGCAGCTCCATGAACTCGTACACTTCCGTGCGCAGCACGAGCGGCGCGACACGGGCTGCAAGCACGCCGTCGACTGTGACAGTGACTGTGTGCACGCCTGCAGCCTCAAAGTGCAGGTCCTGGACGTAGTACACGCCGTTCGCAAAGCACTTGCTCACGCGGTCCGAGAAGATCTGCTTGTGCTCGTTGCAGATCGTGACGCACACGGCGCCGACTTGGCGGGACTTTACCACCGCGGTCTTGCCACCACTTGTGGCTGCGACGTAGAAGCCGAGGTACCGGAAGATGGCGTAGCGCAACGGCATCCGCGGTGGGAGCGGCTCGGACCATTGGTCCGCCACGGCGCAGAGCCGGACGCCGTCCGACAGTGGCTCCTGTAGCCGCAAGTCCACGGGTCGCATGCTCTTCATTGTGACACGCGCGTGCGTGCGTGCGTTCGTGCACACGAAGACGACACGGAATGGAGGGAGGTGGACGTGAGGAGCGTGACAACCAAAGCGTTTGGTTTTGCGCGTTTGAAATTGGCGCCAAGAGCTCCGCGAATAGTGGGGGGAGCAGCTAAAGTTTGGTCACGTGAACCTCAATAATACCAGCATTTCTTACAACCCTTGCCGTAATTTAATGGCGGATTTTACCGAGCGCAAACAGTAGCTCGTGGTTGAACCCGCTCATTTGCGACAATAAAAAGAAGCCCGAAATGCTCGCTGGAAGTGACGGCGACGATGATCCGTCCAGCGTAAACTGGCGCGCCAAGTACCAGCAAGCGAAGGTGATGGCGGCGCTTCCTGGCTCAGCACTCTCTTGTGGCCAGCTACTAACCCACCTCTCGCTCGCTCGCTCTCTCGCTCTTCAGGACGAACTGGCGCTGGCGTCCTACGAAGCCGCACGCTGGAAAGACAAGTGGCAGCAGGAGAAGCGGCGTCGGCGTGCGCTCGCCAAGAGCCTGCTGGACGCCATGACGCTGCACGACCGCACGCGCTCGCCCACGGACACGCGGCCGTCGTCGTCTCTGTTTAGCGACGTCGACCACGTCGAGAGCATCTTGAGCCCGACGCTGTCGTCATTTGACTTTGACGACGACGCGTCGGACGACAGCAGCAGCAGCGACAACGACGACAACCGACGCCACACGCCACCGCCACCGCACCGTCTCGACAGCGCAGCGTCGCCAGTGTTTAACAGCGTGCGCTCGAGCGTCGGGTCGTCGTTTCTAAGCCCGTCCGGCGACGACGTCTTCCGAGACGCGCTCCTTGTCGACGTCGACCGTAGCAGCAATAACCACCACGTGCGCACGAGCCGGTCGTCGACCACAGGGTCGCTACGAGAGGCGACGCTGTCAGCATCGCCGCCCCAGAGCCTCTTGTACCGGATGATGTACTCGAAAGCGTCGTCGCGGGACCAGTGGCACCACCAACAGCAGCACCATCGAGGCCCCCAGTTCCGCACAGTCGCCCGCTCGATCCTCACGACCATGCACTTGCGCAAAGAGCGCGTGTTCGAAAACTTCTTTGTCGTCGGCCTCGCGATTGGCGCGACAGAGCGCGCGTACGCGGCCACGAACGACACGAACGGCTTTGTCGGCTTGTGGAAACCGCGCGTGTTATATCAGTACCCTCCTCCGGTGCGTGTGTGGACTGCTGGTATGGTTGGTAGGTGGGGTACTAGCGCGCTCTTGTTCTCATTCTGCGACGCGTGGTGGGCAGAAGACGGCCAGTGGGGCTGCAGATGGCGCAGTGGCGGACTTTTGCTTCCCACAGGGCGTGCCGATCACTGCGTGTCGTCCGCACCAAGCGACAGCGTTGAACGGCGCTGTCGTGTCGCTCTGGACAACCGACGCGGATCGGCTCCAGAAGCACACGCTCGATGTACGGACTACTACCTCCCACCTCTACTGTCAGCGGTTGGTTGGTTGGTCGTTCGCTGTACGACGGAGCTAGTATCTTACGCACACTTGTGTGTGTCGTCACGGACCGTAGCCGTTTCGTACGAGCGGCTACACGTTCCAGCTCACGGGCGCCAAGGGCGAGATCCTCCACGGCTTCTGTGTCTCGGTGCTTGGCGACCTGGTGGAGCGGAGCGAGTCGTCCCACGCGAGCCAACCACCACCACCACTCAGCAGTGGTGGCGGTCTGGACGCAGTGGCGACCGGGACGTACACGCCGAGCAAACCGCTGAGTCCGCGCGCCGACTGGTCGCGCGCGAGCTGTCCCACGATCACGCGGTTGTCGAGCGACGACTCGTGTCTGCACCAGCCGGTGAAAGTGAAGAAGCAGGCGAGCAGCGACGATACTGAGCGACGGCGGCTCTTGGCGCCAGTGTGCTACTGCTTTACGAGCAAGTTCCCGTTCTACCGGCTCCACTACACGGTGCGGACGTGTATTCACTGACGTGGGTGGGTAGGACACTGACTGACGCTGTTGGAGTAACAGGTGCTTCGTCTGATCGTCGAGAACGAAGTGCGGCAGAAACTCCACGCCGCAAACCGGTCCGTCGAGCGGGTAGACGAGTACGAGCTCGTGCTGCGGCCGACGGTCGCGCTCCCAGTCGACTTTTCCACCTGTCGGCGCGAGAACCCGAACGGGCGTGGGACGAACGCCTCTGCTGCACTGCCGAGCAGTCTCGGCCTCGGCTCGATCGCGTCACCGGTGCACGTCTCGGCCGACAACCGCGTGCAGATCAGCGAAGACACGACTGTGCTGCCGCACGCGTCGGCGTATCGCTTACCGAGCCAAGACGATCTCGGCCACGCAGGTCGGCTCCGGAAGTGCCATAGCTCGGACGACATTGGCTCGATCATGACGGCAGCGAGCAGCTGTGTCGTGGAGAAACCAATGGTCAAGAGCATCCGGGACGAGTGTCCGGACGAGTACAAGCAAGTACAGATCGGGGACGTGCTCGAGGCGGTGGATGGCATTGCGACCGGTGCGTGAGGACGCCACTGTTGGGTATGGGAGCCAGCCACCCACACAGACGCTGACGTGGTGGTTCCTTGTGCTTGTTCGTGGTGTCGTGTTTGATCAGCTTCGATCGGCTTTGCGAGCGCCATGGAGCTTCTCACTACAAGCGATCGCCCGATGCGTGTGCGCTTCTCTCGGACGCACCCAACGCACGTGAAGAAGCCGACGAGAAGCGAGAGCGGCGACAGGTTCCTTACGTCCAGTTCCGTCGATGTGCGTCTGGCTGTCGGTCGCTCGGTGTGGGCTACGATGCGATGGGATCGTGTCCAACGCCATCCACTGACTGACTCTGGATTGTTGCTGCCTCTCCTTCTTGGCTGCTCCTAGCTTCTTCACCGAGTTCACGACATGAAGCTCGGAGAGCCTGGGGAGTGGTCGACGACGAGGTTCCCGAACTTTGACGTCGAGTATCAGGTAGGACCGACCGACCGACCGACTTGAAGCCGTGTCGTGTGTTGTTCCTCACTCGCAACTATCTGCATGGGCTGCTCAGCTCCCGAAGCGACATGCCGACCGGTGGACGTGCAGCGTCGTACTACGGTACTTGCGGCCCGAGAGCGTCGTCAAGATCGTCGCCCACTTGCTCCTTGAGAAGCAAGTGGCGATCATGGGCGAGAACCCTGCGCGCGTGACTGCCGTGTGCACTGCGTTCCTCCTGCTGCTCGCACCGTTCCAGTGGCAGGTGCGTGCGTGTGGTCGTTTACTGTATGGTGTCGGCTAAGTGCGAGTCGCCCGGACCCCTGACGTGTCCCCCTTCTCTTGCTAGTCGACCTACATTCCCGTGTTGCCGTCGTCCTTGCTCGACTTTCTCCACTCGCCAGTGCCGTTCCTCGCTGGGTGCCACCCGCTCGAGTCCACGGACGAATGGCCGGACGTGTGCTTCTACAACATTGACACAGACACGATCACGACGTCAGCGACGACCGAACACTTGGACGAGGCGTCGCTGCCGCACGGCCGCGAGTTCTGTCGCCTACTGTACGGCGCGCAGGCGCGACTGAGCGCACTCCGACCAACCAGTAAGCCCTGGCACGAGCTCTCGACCGACGAAGACAAGATCGTGACGCTGACGCTGCAGGAGGCCGAGATCTTCCTGCGCGACCTCTGTTTCGACGTGTCGTCATTCGACCTCACGCCACGCTCTGGTGCGTGGTTTTTTATGGTGTCCATTGTGGTTATTAAATAAGGTGTCCCTCGAAACACTGCCACGTTCGACCACTGACTGATTGACTGGAATGTGGATATCAGGGCAATCGTTCTACGACTGCTTGCAGGAAGAGGTGGCAAAAGAGCTCCGGAAGAGCAGCTTTGAGGAGTACTTGGAGGAGTTCAGCCAGACGCAGCTCTTCTGCCAGTACTGCGAGAGTGTGCTCAAACCCGAGCAGCCGTGAGTGAGGCAGAACCACTCCCTCTCTATCCCGTCTCCAAAAACCACTGGACAAACGAAAAGAGACAAAACATGTATCGTGGTGCTTAAAAGTCGACAGCCTTCTTGATCGCCTCAAAGTTCTTGAGCGCGTCCGGGTAGTAGAACTTTTCAAACACGAGCGGGAACGGCGTGTCGTAGCCGCATACGCGCTGGACCGGCGCTTCGAGGCTCAAGAAGCACCGGTCCTGGATCGTCGCTGCAATCTCGGCAGCAAAGCCGCCGGTCTGCGGCGCTTCGTGGCTCACCACCAGGCGGCCGGTCTTGCGCACTGACTGCTCGATTGTGTCCACGTCCCACGGTGCGATCGTCTGCAAGTCAATGAGCTCACAGCTAATCCCCACGCCCTCGGCGTAGCTGCACGCCTCCTCCAACACGCGCATCTGCGCGCCCCACCCAACGACCGTCACGTCGCTCCCGCGGGTCACAATGTCCGCTTCCCCAAGCGTCTCGACGTAGTCGCCGACCGGGACGTCGCCGACACTGGCACGGTACAGCAGCTTGGGCTCCAAGAACACCACGGGGTTCGGGTCCCGGATCGACGCGAGCAAGAGCCCTTTCGCTTTCACGGGGTTCCGTGGGATCACGACTTTCAGCCCTGGCGTGTGCGCAAAGTACGCTTCGGGCGACTGCGAGTGGTAGTGGCCGCCGTGGCCAACGGCGCCGTACGGAGCGCGGATGGTGAGTTTCCCACAGTCAAACTCGCCCCCGGAGCGATACCGGTACTTGGCCGCTTCGTTCACAATCTGGTCGAATGCGGGGAAAATGTAGTCGGCAAACTGGATCTCCGCGACCGCAGTGCGCCCTGTCGCAGCGTACCCGATCGCAAAGCCGGCAATACCTTGTTCGCACAATGGCGAGTTAAAGACCCGGTCGGGTCCGAACTCGTCGCGCAGGTCCACGGTGCAGCGAAAGACGCCGCCAAACGCGACGTCTTCGCCAAACACGACCGCAGTCGGGTCGGTGGCGAGCGCGACACGCATGGCGTCGTTGATCGCAGTGAAGATGTTCATTTGCACTGTCTCGCGGGACGCGTCGACCGCGCTCGTTGCGACGGCGGCGAGGCCGTTGCTCTGACGCGCTGTCGCATGCAGCGCACGGGCTGTGGGGTGTGTGTGCCGACGCGCAGCTGCGCGGGCGAGCGGGCGGAGGCCGAGACGAGTGGCGGCGGTGGCGCTCATGTGGCTGGCTGGTGCGTGAGTCAGAGCGAGAGAGTGAGCGAGCGGAGCAAATGCGAGAGTGAGCGCGAATGGCAACAAGCATCAAGTTGCCTTTCGACGTGCCCAGCTTCAAAACGCTACGAATAGCGTAGATGGTGGCAGCAGCGTCCACATCAAAATGCATGTTTGGAAGGCAAATCTCAGATCTGATGAGAATGGCAAAGCACACTGCCTGAGACTGCGACGTTTAACTTCAACTTCGCGTGGTATACACGAAATACATGTATGCCACGTAAGTGAAAACAAAATGGCTGCAAGATTGGTCGACGTCTCAACACATAGATCGACGCTCATGCTGCGTCCCCCCATTGCGCCACATCGGTGGTGTGCTGTAGACGGTTGCGCGCATGAAGCGCAACACCACCACTCCATGAGCAACGCGCATGAGGATATTGTGCTTTGCTGCGTCGTGGGTTGTGACAAGTCGACATTCAAACACCACAAGTGCCACAAACACCACAGGCTCCGCTAGAGCTATCTTCAATCACCACACTAGCGACCTCCTCGCTTCCGAGCAACAATGCTCCCATTCTCCATCTAACTGCACGCGAGATGACAGCAGGCCACCAACACACAAGCACCCTGCTCCTCCCTCTTTCTTCAGCGCATGACGTAAAAATCAACTTAGACCACAACTCCCCACACTCACTACCTACTCATACTTTAGCGGGCTGCTGATTCGACGCGGCCGAGTGCACGATGCGTTCACAGGGTGTCCACCGCCTCTCGTTCGCCCAGCGTCGCCGCCGCTTCCAGCGTCCTGGCTACAAACACGTCCAGCTCGTCCGAGTACACCTTGGCCGCACTCGCATTCGGTGTCGCAGCCGGCGTGAACGCGAAGCTCTCGCTGCTCGGGAACGGCTGGAACGTGCCTTCCTGCACGCTCCCACACGCCAGGCCGTGCTGTGCACGCAGTGCCGCGCCGAGTGCCGCCGAGTTGGTCGATGCGCTGCCGAGCCGCACGACTGGCGCGTCAAACACGTCCGCGAGCACCTGGAGGAGGCTCGTGTTCACTGCGGCGCCGCCGACGACGATGAGGCGACTCGGGGTCGTGATGCCGAGCCGCTCGGCGTACATGCGCATCATGAGGAACTGCGACTCGACCACTGCGCGCACAGCGACCGCGCCAGTGAACGGGCTCCCGAGGACCGCGCGGCTTGAGCCAGCAGCGTACGCGACCTCGCCAGCTCGGGCTGTGCTCGGGCAGATCTCGGGGTCCGTGAAGTAGAACGCGTAGTTGCCGTTGTTTCCCGGCGGCGTGGCCTCGAGCAGTTCGTTGAACGTCTCCCACGAGCCGTTCGCGAACCGGTCGCGGATGGCCTTGTACAGAGGAGAGCAAGCAGTGCAGCTGGGTGAGGACACGAACGTTCCCGAGAGAGACTCGAGCTCACCAGTAACGAACCTGGCGTGTGAGCGATCCGTTCTTGAAGCAGGCCATTGCCATCACGGTCTCGGGGTCAATTGGGTTGCAGAACAAGTGGCCGTCAACGTTCGAGCGGTGCCCACAACTGGGAGAGACCACGGACATGAGCGTGCTCGACGTGCCGAGCGAAATGGCCACGTCGCCAGGCTGGCTGAGGCCCACGCCGGCGAGTGTGCAAGGATTGTCGCCCGAGAACGGCACGGCGACACAGTGCGGCGAGAAGCCAAACTTGTGTTGAAAATACGGGTGGAGCGCTCCGATCGTGTGGAAGGGCTTTGCGACGTCTCTCCCGAGCACGAGCCGGAGGCGCTCGGTCGTCTCGGGGACGTGCGGCTCCGCTTGCTTCGCGACCGCACTCAAGAGCTCGTCCGCCCACGCGCGTGTGCGAATGTCGAGGAGGTTCATGCCCGAGCCATCGCTCTCGTCAATCGGCGTGTAGTCGCCGCACAAGAGCGACGTGAGCATGGACGACACGAGCGCGATGCGGCCGACCTTGTCCAAGAACGACGGCGTGTCGTGGCATCGCTTGGCGATCTGGTTGCCCGTGAACCGCTCGTAGGCGCGCGAGCCACTGATCCGAGCGAGCGTCTGGGGGCCACCGACCGCGTCTTCGAGCGCCTGGCAGTACGCGGTCGTGGAGTTGTCCATCCAACTCGGACCATTCTCGAGGTAGAACGGCGGGATGTGACCGCTCGTGAGCACGTCAACGAGCGGCATGTTTGGGTCTGCCGTGTCCAAGCGCTCGCGGAGAGAGAAGCCGTTCGACCAGTACACAGACGCGTGCTGCTGCGCGCTGCCGCTGACACTGGCGATGCGAGCGAGGTCGACGGCGCCGCTCGCCGCCAGCTGCGCAAAGGTCGCGTCGAGCGCGTCCACGAAGAGCAGCGACGGGACCTCGACGACGTCGAGGTTGCGATCGTCCTTGTGGCGCACCACGCCGTTCTTTGTTTGGTATGCGGGGAACGAGTCGTCGAAGCCGATCGTGCACTCGTGCACAAGAGCGCCGTGCACATCCGTGACAACAGCCGACATGCTCTGCGTGGAGCAGTCGAGGCCAAGGAAGAGCGTGTCGTCCGGAAGAGTCATTGCGAGCGTCCAGTGCTGGTGGAGGTGCGGGAGTCCAAGGGAGGGAGGTCGAGGAGGGAAATGGATTGAGCCGTGCTTGCGTGTCGAAAGACAAAGCTGGAGTCAGAATCAGCATGCATCCTCAGCTCCAGGAACAGATCTGAGACGCCACTATCTGTCCGCTGAAATTTCACAATTGGCCAGCCCAGCAAATTGACCCGCTCTCCTTCCCATCGACAGTTTGGTCGGGGTCGCTCAGTCGGTGGCGCAGTGAGTGTCGCGACCCCAAAACGTCACTTGGGCACTTTGGGCACGTTCAATTCCTCTCATTCTGCCATCTCCGCTGCCGTCCGCAGTCCGGTCGTTCGCCTGTCTCCCACTCCGCTACGATGACGCTACTGCTGCTCTCGCGTCGCTTGCCGCGCGCACTCGCGCGCCGTCAGGCACTGCCGCTCCACCGCAGCTTCCACCGCAGCGCTGCGGCGCTGCTGCCCGAGATCTCATTCAAACTCGCCGACATTGGCGAAGGCATTGCTGAAGTCGAGCTGCTCCAGTGGTTTGTCAACGAAGGCGATAAGATCACGCAATTCCAAAACGTGTGCGAAGTGCAAAGCGACAAAGCAACCGTCGAAATCACGAGCCGTTACGACGGCGTCGTCAAGAAAGTGCACTACACCGTCGGGGAGATGGCGAAAGTCGGGCAGACGCTCATTGACATTGAAGTCGACGACGCGACAGCTGCCGCGTTCCACGCAGCGGCGCCGAGCAAGCCGGTTGCAACCACGCCAACGCTCGCGCGTCGTGCCGCTCCAACGCCTGTCGCCGCACCCGCGCGTCCGCCGCTTCCGCCTGCGGCTGTGCAGGTCGCAGTGGACGTCGCTGTCCCGTCGCGAACGCCGAGCCGCCAGCCGCGGGACGCGGACGAGCGCGTGCTGACGTCGCCATCGGTGCGGCGGCTCGCGAAAGAGCACAGCATTGACCTGCTGGAAGTCATTGGCACCGGTCCAGACGGCCGCTTGCTCAAAGAAGACCTGCTCGAGCACATTCGCATGCTCGCGTCGCAGCCCAAGATCGAACTCGTGCAGCTCCCACCAGCAACCGCGAAAGCGACTGCGACGATGGGCGGCAGCGGCCAGACCAGCGCGTCGTACTTAACAGAGGACACGGTCGTCCCGCTCACACGTACGTGCCATGCATTGCACTGGTGGCGCCACCGACTCGTTCGTGCTGGTCAAGTGTGGTTTTTGACACTCTCTGCTTCTCTCTCTCAGCGATCCAAAAAATGATGGTCAAGTCCATGAACGCATCGCTCCAGGTCCCGCACTTTGGGTACGCCGATGAAGTGCAGCTGGACGCGCTCCACCGCTTGCGGGAAGAGCTCAAGCCGCTCGCACTGCAGCGCGGCGTGAAGCTCTCGTTCCTGCCGTTCGTCATCAAAGCCGCGTCCCTCGCGCTCCGGCAGTTCCCGAGCTTGAACGCGACCGTGAGTGCGGACGAAACGAGCGTCACGTACGTCGCGGCGCACAACATTTCTGTCGCAATGGACACGCCGACAGGGCTCCTGGTGCCGAACGTCAAGGACGTGCAGACAAAGAGCATCCTCGAGATCGCACAAGAGCTCAACCGGCTCCAGCAACTCGCGTCGGCCGGGAAACTCGGCGTCGCCGACCTCACTGGCGGCACTTTCAGGTATGTCGATCGCTGTCGTCTCGTGTCGCCCTCTTGAGTGCTTGTCGCTGACGTGACTGGCTGGTATCTTGAACGACAGTGTGTCGAACATTGGCAGCATTGGCGGCACGTACATGAGCCCTGTGATCCTTACGCCACAGGTCGCGATCGGTGCGATCGGCAAGATCCAGACGCTGCCGCGGTTCGCCGCTGACGGCAGTGTCGTGCCTGTGCGCGTGATGAACGTGTCGTGGAGCGGAGACCACCGTGTGCTTGATGGTGCGACGATGGCGCGCTTCTCGAACCAGTGGAAACAGTATTTAGAGACGCCTGTCGCGATGCTCTCCGAGATGAGCTGAGGATCGTTAGATACTGTAGGCACACGACGACAACACCACGCCAATTCTCATCAACATGAGTTCATCCGTTGGTTCGTGGTCGCTCTTTGGGTCGTGGGAGCTTGAGCTGTCGACTAGCCCTTCTGGTTGGGAATCACGACACCGTGCTGCGAAGCCATAACGAGCACTTCTTGCAGCAGCGGCGGCGGGAGGTTCACAAACGCCTGTCGTGTCGTTTGTCGTGTCGGATAACATCACAATGTCCTGGAAGCGTCAGTCCCCTTGAAAAAAGCGAAGCGCCTCGGACCTGCGCACGAACGTCCGCACCTCTGTCGCAATCACTTCGCCAAAGCGGTCGAGGATGAAGCTGAGACAGCGCTTCTTGAGCGCGAACGCGTCGCGAAAGTGGGCCGTTTGCAGCAACAGTGGCGCATTCTGGACCGACAGGATCCGCAGGATCGTGCTCTCGCACAAGCTGGAGGGAGTCAGCAGCCAACCAACGAGTCAGTCAATCACTTCCGTCGGTCTGTCGGTCGGCCATAGCAGCAGACGGAACGCACCTGCACAGGTTCGCGACGAGGTACTGGTCCGCCAGTGCGAGCAGCTCGAGCAGAAACTCTGTGCCACGACAGCCCATCCGACACATTCGACAGTCGTCAGCCATCCTGCGTCGTGTGTGCCACCAAACACCACAAGCTCGTCGTCCGGACCAGCGTCGATGCTCGGAGACGTGAGCGCCGCCACTTGGTCCGTGTACAGAAACTCCATGAGCGCCGCAAAGACGTCGAACTGCAGCGACCGAACCGAACCGACGACGAACCAACAGCAATCGAATCAGCCCACCCCACAACACAACAGCCTCGGCGTTGTCGTTCTGTCCCCTCGCGACGCTCGTACCGAGTAGTCTGGGATCGGGATGCGTGCGAGCGAGCCCTCCTTCATGCGCCCGTCGAGCATCTTCTCGAGCGGCTCACAGCGCGCCATGAGCACACACCCGTGCGCAAAAAACTCGCGACCTCCCTCGAGCACAAACGTCACGTCGCTGCGCGCTGGGTTGTTGAGCATCTTGCGCAGGTCTGCGCTGAGTGTGTTCCGAACACGACCACCGGGTCGTGCGAGCAGGCGGCCACTGCCACTACCGCCGACAGCCGCGTCGTCGCCGACAAGACACACCGAGTGGTAGAACCCAGCAGCGACCTTGCGCACGAACGTGTCACGCAGCGACGGGATGAGCTGGGGGCTCAAGCAGTCGAGTGCAGACTCGAGACCGAGCTGCCCGTGGTTGTTGCGGCCGAACGGGTACACGCGGCCGTCGTCCGAGAGGGCGAGCGTGTGGTAGCAGCCGCACGCGACCTGGACAATGCGGACACGCGCGAGCGCACTCACGAGCTGCCACACGAACCAACGCACCACCACCGTCGACAATGACGCGTCAGCCACCTACCTACCTCTCCATTCCGGCACGACAACGACAGTACGACGAGGAGGAGGAGCTACTGCCACACGACAGGCGTTCGTACAGTCGGGCGCGCCACGTGCTTCGCGTGCCCAAGACCGAGCTGTCCAAAGTCGTTCCGACCAAACGTGTACACTGCGCCGTCGTCCATGACGGCGACTGTGTGGTAGTAGCCGCACGCGAGCTTCGTTACCAGCGCGCTCTCCAGTGCGCTCCCGACCACGCGTGTCGGTGCGACGACAGGGCCTGTCACGTCTCCGATTCCCAGTTGGCCGTAGTCGTTCTTGCCGAACGCGAGGAGTCCACCGCCGCCTGCTCGTCGAGGGAGACGGAGACAGCCGTTCCTGTGGTGAGTGCTGGAGGTCGCGAGCAGAGAGAGAGAGAAGGCGACGTACTCAGTGACGCGACCGTGTGGTGTTGTCCGCACGCGACAGTCAGCACCGGGTGGCGAAACGAGTAGTTCACAGGGTGTGGGAAGTGCTTGTCGCCGCTGTCGTCGCCTGTGCCGAGCTGTCCAAAGTCGTTCCGGCCGCACGCAAAGAGATCGCCATCGGACGTGACGACCGCCGAGTGGAAGTAGCTGCTCGCAACGTCCACGACGTGCTTCTCCGCGAGTCGCAGCACTGGCGCAGGCTCGGCTGTCGATAGTGTGCTCCCGTGGCCGAGCTGCCCACGGCCATTAAAGCCGACTGTGAACAGCGACCCCGACGCTGTCACACACAGCAATAACCGCCGTGAGTGTCCAGTCTGTGAGGAGCACCAGTCGTCCGTCGTTCAAGATCAAGGCCGTACAATACCAGTGAGAGCGGCGAGGTGTTCCGAGCCGTTGCCCGCGAAGAGCGCAATGATGTTCTTGCCCGTGAGCGCTGGTACGAGCCGCAGACTCGGGACTCGGTCTGTTGAGCCGGTGCCGCACTGTCCGCTGTTATCCGCAAGCGAGCGCATGAGTCCCTTTCCTCTCTCTCTCTCTCTTCACCTACCGACAGGGACAACAGCAGCCCCGCACCTGGCGTTGTATCCGCATGCGAACACGTCTCCGTTCTCTGCGTCCCACAGTCAGCGGTTGCTGTCAGTCGCCGCTTTCGTGGGAGCACAAGACACACACACGCAGTCGCACCGCAGAGAAGCACAGTCTGTTCGTTCCCACACGCCACGTCGACGACGCGCTTGGCGTCGCAGAACGTCACGCGTGTGGGGACGTTGCGGTCCGTCGCGTCCCCAAGCCCGAGCTCTCCATACGCGTTCTGCGAGCGAACACGACGAGTGGTGAGGCCGCGAAAGTGCGCGTACGTGCGAATGGATCGAGCGGTTGGAGCCAAAAGAACGCACTTGTCCGAAGCTGAAGACGCCCCACTCGCTGCTGCTGCTGTCTAAAGCGCTTGTAGCGTACGAGTGTGACGAGCGCTCGAGTGCGTCGTGGCGGTTGTTGAGCGCCATGGGTGCACGCCAGTGTGGAGCAGCAAGGAGCACAGAGTGCGTCGCTTCACTCACGTCTGTTGAATGCTGTCGATTCCGTATACACGTGTGTACTGTATTTATACATAAAAGATCGTCGATAGCGTCCGTGAAAAACTGCGCCGGATGTACATTGCTTTTGTATCCAATAGTGCAATGGGGGATGATGTCAGTCATGGATGCGAAGCGAATTCCGAGCACGTTCCAACAGTAGCCATTTCTCAAATTACGGTGGTGTGGGGCTACAGTACAAAACGATCTTGTCGCAGCCATGTCGTGGTTTCTTTTGTCGCTCGCGGTAGTGTGCATCCAGGTGACGAGTTTGGAAGCTCAAGAGAGAGTGAGGGAAACAGCTCCATACAAATTCCCGCACGATCCCTCGCCAACCGGAGCCAACCGGAGCCAACCATGTGGCGCACATGCGCAGAGCGTCAGCTCGTTGCTCGTCCGAGACAAACGATGGGAACCCATCTGGGGTTGGAGGATCCTTGCATTTTTTCGAGGACGGGCTTTTGTCGTCAAAAAGCGCAATCATAGTAGCCAGCAATGCATGATCAATCCACACACGAAGCAGAAAGCAGGAAGCAGGAAGCAGGAAGCAGGACGACCTCGTTCAGCTTGGCGTGACATGTGCAGCGCCAAGTCAAAATGACCGACATCCAGGTGAGCGCGTACAAGCAGACATGCTGTAGTGATAAACGGCAGGGAAGGGCTGAGTGGGAGCTCCCGCGAACCAAAGTTCGCCGACCCTTCCTGAAATCAGTCACCGTTGTCCCCTTTGATGTAATAGCTGTGCGCAGTAGAGTCCGAAATTATCTCAAATGGATTATTAAAAATCAACAATTTTAACAGCGTCTTGCTCACACGTAACCCATTTCAATTGTTTTTTATAAAGTCATACATTACGTTGTACAGGAAACAGATTACTCGCCATGCGATCTTTTTGTCACTCTCCCGCAAAAAGGCACTTTGCGATAAAATCGTTTCGATTTTTCACGCCCACAATCCAAGACGCCAGCAAAAGCAAAGCAAACGACACGAGCGCACGCCAACCACCTCCTTCTGCTCTTGTTGTCCGCGTCGTCCGTCCTCTGTCTCGTGGAAGGGATCCTTGTCGTCATCAGCAGCACTCCACAGTTCGCCACAGCTCAGCAACTAACCGCAACCATGGGCAAAGCCAAGAGCGACCTCCCGCTGCTCCAACAAAAGCACCAGCGGATCGTGTCGTCACGTGCGTCCACGGCGTCAAGCGGCAGCTCTCCGCGTGCGCGCTCCCGCGTCGCGTCCGAGGACCTCGTGGTGCCGCCGTCCGACAACGTCAACTCGATCTACTACGGCGTCGACGCGTTCTCGCCGACGCTCGTGGACTTTTACACGCTCGACCAGAAACGCATCCTCTGGTCGTCGCGGGCGCACCGTAAAATGATGACGACGCTCTACCGCGCGTGGCACGGCCGGAGCTGGAAGCTCTACTCGCTCAGCTTCTGGGGCGGCGGCTTCGCAGTGCTGGCGCACGCGCTGCTCGTCATTGGCTTTCTGGGCGAAGCGGCTGCGCATGGCGACGCGCTTGTGACGGCGCACGGCTTTATCGACGGCCCGCTGCTCGTCGCGGCGGTCTGTTTCTTTGTCTGCCACGCGCTCAACTACTTTGAAGTCATCAACTGCTGCCATAACCTCGAGGTGCGCGCCATGTGGACCTACAATATGGCATGTCTGAGCACAGATTTCGGCGCTGACTCAATTTATGGTTTTCTCTCTTTCAGATCTGGCTCGACGAGTACCTCCACGGCAGTGAGCCGCTTTTGGAGCGTCAGTTTGTCGGCTTCTTCCCGTCCCGCATTGACTTTTGGACCGAGATCATGGGCATGCTCGGGGCTGCGCTCTGGGTTGCGTCCCGCGCGTACATTCTCGCGCGCTCGGACGGCGACAACTTTGGCGTGATCGACGTCGGGCGGTCCGAGTTTGGGCTCATTGTGTTCTACTGGCTCCCGTTCTTTGCGGGCGCGTTCTGCCTCCTGATCAGCGCCTACCTCGCGCACGTCGAAGTCGTGCACCAGTGGTTCTCACTGCGGCTCACAACCACCGAGACGTGGGTCACGGGCCTCGGACTGCTGAGCGCAGTCGGCTTCTTCCTTGCGTCCACGCTCCAGTTCATGGACCCGTTCGCTGTGCTCTTCTCGTTCGCAGGCTGCATGGTGCCGTTCGGGCTCGGCTGCTTCCTCGGACTTGCTGCGAGCTTTCTCAGCATGGCCGAGCTTGAGCAGATCCACAAGCGCCACAAGCACCCCGAGTACGGACTCCTCAAAGTCCCGACTTCTGGAAGCTATGGTGGCTATGGCACGTGGTAGTTGGAAATTCCCGAAATTCCAAAAACCACAAGTGAGTGCGTGAGAGATCCGGGAGATTGCTGATCAGACCCATTAACCACTCTGGAGGCTGCCACAATGCGACCCGTTGCGTATGTGTGTATCCACTTCCTTCCCTCTGTTCCTTCCACTCAGCGGTTGGCTCGGCGCCACTGCCGTTCATGCTCGAGAGGGTACCAGTACGGCAGCTCGTTCGCTCCATCGACGCACCGGACCTGGAGCCACGACGGCACCGTCGCGACGGCCGTGTCGCCAGCCCCGGACGTCGCCTGTATACGCGCACACAGTGGCGTGTTGCCCGCAAAGAGCGAGATGCCGCTCGCAAGCGCTGCAGTAGCGTGCACGTCGGTCGTTGTCGTTGTCCACGACGGCGGCGCCTCGGCGATCCCCGTCGACGCGATCCAGACCGACGAAATGGACGCCACAGCACCAGCGTCGGACGGGAGCTTCGCGAGCGGGTTCCCAGCGATGCTAAAGAACGAGAGCCCATCGGCCGCAAAGACGTCATCTGGCAGAGCGGTGATTGCGTTCACGGCCAGTGTGAGCCACACGAGTTGGGGCGTTCGGCGATCGAGCGCGACTGGGTACCGCGTGATGCCGGGACTGAGCTCGAGACCAAAGTACATGAGCTGCGACCAGCGCTCCAAGAGGTCGATAGGGAGGTCCGTGAGGTTCGTGCCGCAGAACTCAATGTCCGTGAGCGTTTGCGGGATGTCTGGCGACAAGAGCCCATCAGGGATGCCGCTCAAGTTCGTCTCCGTGACGTACAGAATCGCTAGTGCCGGGTGCGCGTGCGTCGTGAGCGCAGCGTCAGTGCTCCACTCTGCGAGCGTGCTGTTGTGAATCTTGATCATCTCGAGCGCTGGGAACGACTGCAGTCGTGACGGCATCGAGAGTGCTGCACAGTGGGAGAAGATGAGCCCTCGGACTTCACGCGGGTCGACGTAGCGGAGCGCTGTATCGAGCTCGCTTCGGAAGCCGCGAATGTGCTTCTGCGTACAGCTCACTTCGAGCACAGTGCACGTGTAGCGGGTCGAGCCGAGTGGCCGCGTCTCGAGGAGACACCCGGGGTCGCTCCCGCGCATCCCGACGCCGGTAGCGACAAGGTGCGCAGCGAGGATCCCAGTCCCCCAGAGCGCCAATGTGAACTGCAGCACGAGCCGTCCACGCGACGACGACGACGACGACCGAAACACCAGTGGCCCTGCTGCGCTTGCAGTCGCAGGTACGATGCTCGAGACCTTGGCACGTGATGCACGGACCGCGTCCCGGGCCTCCCACGTCAGCAACGACTGGAGACGGAGCAGGAGACTTAAGCCCGGCAGCATCTTGGAGACAAAGTCGACCCACGACGTGACGAACGTCTGCCGATTCTCCGCGACGGCGCGAATGTACCACGTGTCGGCGTAGTAGTTGACGAACGGCGAGTCGTAAAAGATGTGGTCCGCGTCGACGTAGTACGGGTAGAAGATCGCGAACGGGATCGCCATGCCGTAGACAATCTCGAGCGCGGCGTCGAGTGCGAGGTGCACGACTTTCAGGAACGTTGGTGCCTTGTGGCGGCACGCAACGCTCGTGCCGGGGATGAACCAGCAGTTGAGCACGACCACGACGACGACGAGGCTGTTGATCCACGGCGTCGCGATCAAGCGGCTCATCTTCACGACCTGGAACGTCTGCAGCGCAATCTCGAGCACGACGAGGAACTCGTACGTGTCGACGCCGACAAGGAGCTCGAACCGGTGGTCATACCATTCGAGTGTCGCATTCACTGTCTCCCAGGCCACGCGGAGCTTGTCGCGACAGCGTTGGTGGTGGTCGGATCGGACAATGTCGGCACTGGCGACCCCGACAACCCGAAGACGTGTCCGTGTGCCAGTAGAACGCAACAATGTCGACTTATACGCAATGGCGCCGACTGTGAGCGCGTGGGTGACGACCAGGAGCACGCTGACGGCCTCGACGAATGGGAAGAAGCTCATGATGTCGCTGTGGACGTGTCGGATGGACTCGGCAACCCTAGGCACGCGTTCGATGTAGAGGTGGAGCTTCGCCATCCCTGCATAGTAGAAGCACGCTATCGTGTGGAGGAGGACGGCGTACGCAGTGATGAGCACGCGAGTACGCGTCCTCACGGGTCGAGCGCGCACTGGGGGTTGCCAGGACACGACGCTCGGACCCGTCCGCCCCATGGTGATGTTTAGCTGAAGAGGTTGTGCCACTGGTGTCGCATGAGGAGCCGCGAATAGCCTGAAGGTTTTGCTGAACCCGACGATCCTTTTCACATTGCCTGGAGGGCTTGATCACCTCCAGATGTTGAAAAACCACCGTGGTTAATGGGATCGCCTTCTCACGGCCTCGACCATCTCCAAACCTTGCATTTGTCGCTTCCCAGTCGATATCTCAAGTTCATTGCTCCTGTCCTACTCCAGTGTACTACAGTACCAGCATTGCGCTGTAGAGGTGGCAGCCAGCGACGCCATGTCGGCTTGCACGTCTCCCCCCCTCCATATTCACATATCACGCCAGCAGAGCTTTCAGGAACATACTTTTGCTCCGGATCTCGGCGTTGCTCGGGTACGCAGCGAACGCTTTGTCCACTACGTGCACGAACGGCTTGGTGGCCGCAATGTTCTCGTCTGCGTGGGACCGCCACGAAACGTGCGCAGTGCCCACCAATTAGTACTTAGGACGCTTCATGCCGCCACTTCTCGACCAGTCAGCTAGCTGGTACCCTACCTTGGTTCGAGCAAAAGACCAGCAAGGCCCAGCAGCCTTCTGCCTGTAGCGCTTCGTTCTCTGGGTGCGCGTCCATGGCCGCGACCACTGCTGCGATGCCACCTTCCTCACACACGAGTCGCAGATTCGCATCTACGGTCGCACATATAGATATATACACACACGCCACTCGGTTTTAGGAGAACGCGATATACTCATACATACACACTTGCCAAGGAACGCACCGCAGCGGAACGCAGCGTTACGCAGCGCGTGGCAGCCGTCCTCCTGCACGGTGCCGTTTTCAACGTTGCGCGCCATGGCGTCCGCGATCGCGCGCACTGCACCGATCGCGCCAGCCGCTTCTTTCGCGAGGGCTGGGCGTGCAATTCGACATTTGCATACACAGATCAAATTAAACCCGACGTGGATGGTGCCATTTGCAGCAATCACCACGCAACACACGGTTGTTGAACGTCGCGTGTGAGAGCTTCGAGAAGCCTTCGGCCGCTACAAGCGGTGAGTCGCTCTGCACGAGCACCAGCGCCTCCGCCACCTCGGGCGGCACTGCGAGCATGGCCGCTGTCTCGCCATCTTGCGTCTGCACACGCGTCGTTGTCGTTTGGTGCACCACCATTGCGAGTTATATAGTGAAGAAAACAACGGCAGGAAGGTTTTCGTGCCTCCATGCGTGTTTATTCTATTTCAGCCAATCAGACACTCCCACTGGGTGCTTGAAATCTGGCAAAAGGGGGAAAAGCTCCAAAAGCAGCAAGCTCCAGCCAGCACACGATGGCGAAGGTGCGTGCGTGTGGTGTGGTGCGCGTCTGGTCCGCTGTCGGCGCTCCATTGACGGCGCTCGTTCACTGCCTGCGTACGGCACAGTCGTCTTCCCCTGCCGTGAAGGCGATCTTTCTCCTCGACAGCGACGGCAACCGTGTGTGCGCCAAGTACTACGACAAGTCGTACCCGACTGCGAAGGACCAGCTCGCGCTCGAGAAGAAGCTGTACCTGAAGACGAAGAACTCGAACCCGCGGCTCGAAGGTGCGGTAGGATAGAATGCAACGGTCGACTCACTGTGGGGAAGGACGGAACACACACCCACTTACCACGACTGGGAATGAATGACTCCATGGGACCACCAGCCGAGATCATCCTGATCGACAACATCGTGAGCGTGTACCGCAGCGGCTCGGACGTGACGATGCACGTGATTGGCTCTTCGTTGGAGGTGCGCAGCTCGTGTGGACTGCACGTGTATTGTGTATAAGAAGGACTGACGCGCGTGGGACTGACTGGGCAGAACGAGCTCATTCTGCTGAGCGTCCTGGACGCCACGTTTGAAGCCGCGAGCAGCCTGCTCAAGTGCGTTCGTGGTTTTTGGTTTGACTGGTGGGAGGCCGTCTCTTGTCACTGACGCAGTGGTGGTTTTTGTGGGCGTCGTCTGACTCTAGAGGACGGATGGATCGCCACGTGATCCTGGACAACATTGAGCTCGTCTTGCTGACGTTTGACGAAGTGGTCGACGGCGGGTGCGTCCCTGGCCTCTCTCCTCTCTTCTCTGTCTCTTGTGACGCGGATCAGTTGGACGATGGGAGCTGAGCAAGTGGCTCTGGTGGTGCCCATAGCATCATTCTGGAAGTGGACACACCGTCGATTTCCAACCGCGTGCTCATGCGGGTGCGTGTGTCTCGGGCGAGTCAGTCCAGTGGTCGCTGGAGCTGATGCAGTGCTCATTCCATTATTCTATGTGGCTGTGGCTCTTGGGTTTACAGGGCATTGACAACGAAGTGCCGATTGGCGAGCTTACGATCTCACAGGTCAGTCTGTTCGGTGGTCAGTGGGCGTGGAAGAGGACCGATGCCAGGAGCGGAACGTCCGTCCGTCCTGACGCAGAGTGGTGGTTGTGGTTTTTGTGGTTGGGACTGTGACGTGTGGGTGTTCAGGCGTTTGCGTCCGCCCGGGAGCAGTTCTCGCGCTCTTTCCGGAGCTAAGACACACATTGAGAGAGGAGAAAACGAGCGAGATGGACGCATGGACGGATCAGTGGAGGCGAAGCACCACCATGGCCTTGGGTGGGCCTCTCGAGTCTGACGAACGCTGCTTGGGAGCTTGTGATGGATAAAAAAAACCTCGCAATTGAGGTTTTTCGACGCGTTTATGTGTGACTTGTTTTCTGCCTGGTGTCGATGACGCCCCACGTCATGACGCGATTCATTTCATTCATTCGCTGTTGTCCACCGCGTCCCAGTCAAGGAAGTCGCTCACTCCCTCGCTGTGCTTCCTGAAGATGCTCCGCCTCGCTCTCCGCTCTGCCGCCCCCGCACGTCGCATCGTCGCACTCGCGACCGCCACGCGCTCTTTTGCGTCGTACCCGCCGCACGAGGTCGTGGGGCTTCCTGGTGCGTTCGTCCCCTCCTTCCCCTCTCTTGCGTGACGAGTTCGTCGTGTGTGCGTGACAAGAGGGCTGGTAGCTGTGCGCCACTGACGACGTTGTGTGTCTGCCGCTTACGGTGCGTCGTCCAGCGCTGTCTCCGACCATGGAGAGCGGGAACCTCTCGTCGTGGCGTTTGAAGGAGGGCGACCGCATCCTTGCGGGCGAAATCATTTGCCAGATCGAGACGGACAAGGCGGTGCGTGCGTGTGTGTGCCAGCCACGGCCCTTCAGACGCTATACACGACTGTGAACGCTGACCAACCCACGGGTGTTGTAGGTCGTGGATTACGAAGCCACCGACGACATGTTCCTCGCCAAGATTCTCGTCCCCGAAGGCACGGAGAACATTGCAGTCGGCCAGCCGATGATGGTGGTCTGCGACGACGAGGCGTCGGTCCCAGCGTTTGCGGACTTTACGCTGGACGACAGCGCAGTGGCGGCACCGCCAGCTGCGAAGGCCCCTGAGCCGACGCCGGCGCCAGCGAAGAAGGTGGAAGCGCCGTCGGCCGCGCCAGCACCGCAGCCGACGCCTGCGCCAGTGGCGACACCAGCGCCAGCTGCTCCGGCTCCGGCTGCTCCGACGCCAGCGGTTGCGTCGCCAGTGGTTTTTGCAGAGAAGTGGGGCCAGGGCATCACGAAGAGTCCACTGTCGCTCAGCCTGCTCAAGAAGCAGCAAGCGTACCTCGACCTCTACGGCCTCACTGGCACGACGCCCGTGAGTGGGGAGCGCAAGTGACCTACCACGTGGCAGAGAGCACGGACCCATGGCTGTGAAAATGAATAGACAAGGGTTCCCTTGCTCGGTTCCCTCTCTTTTTTCACCACACTACTAGTATGCAAGCGGTGCTCGCGCACGTGTCCGTCTTTCGAGCGAAAAGCCCACGAACCGCATTGGTCGCACTAAGTACGGATCTGCGCGAACTCGCTAGGACCACGTCCGTACGTACCTACTCGGCCGTCGGCACGCCACTGCCGCCGACGCTCATTGAGTGCATCTTTTCGAGGTGGTTAAACACGCCAAACGCGTCGACCGTGAGGAAGTCCGAGAGCCCCGGGTGCTTGGCATCCAGCGCCTAGAGCGTCGTCGTCCCACGATAAAGAGAGCGGAACTCGCGTGAGCCACCCACCCACGCACCGCCACGCAACCACAGACGAGACGAAAGAAACCGACGGTACGTACTTGGTATTCGTGCATGTCAATGAGTCCATTGCGGTCGAGATCGGCTTCGTCGAACGTCGAGTTCACAATGCGCACGATCTGGTCCTCCGAGAGGTCGATTTCGAGCTCTACCATTGCCACCCATAATAGTGTGCGTCAGAGTGATGGTCCCCCAGCCACCTCATTCAATGCTCATTTTTCGGACAAACCTCGGCACTCGGAGAGACACGAGCGCAGCATGTCGGTCGTCGTCTTCTTCGTGATAAAGCCCGTGCCGTCCGGGTCGAGCAGGTGGAACGACAGCACGAGCTTCTGGTCACGCGTCGCTTTCTGGTTGAGCACCGAGAGCCCACTAATGAGGTCGTCGAACGTCACCTGGAGCATTAACCATCGCACCATGAGCATTTGCTGTCATCCCTCCCTTATTTCACACACTGTGTACGTACGTATCCCTTGCCAGACAGGTCAAAGATCGTGTAGAGGCGGCTCGTGTACAGACTCGAGCTCGTGGCGCCAAGGAAGCGGAAGAACTCGTCCTTGGGGATCACGACGGGGTCGCTCTCGCTCTGGCCCAGCAGCCCCGCGAGGTGCCGGCGGATCGCTTGGATCTCCTGCGGCGCAAAGATCGTGGACACGTCCAGCTGGCTCAATTTGAACTCGAGCAGCGAGCTCGCAGCGGGCGGTCGCGTCGGCGGTTTGCCCCCAGACGGGACCCCCTGGCCGCTGCTGCGGTGGCCCTGCTGCGACGGCGCTGGTGGTGGCAGCGTCGACGTCACCGATTGCTGCTGCTGCTGCGCACGCGGCTGCGATGCGTCCTCGCGCTTGTTGCTGGCGCTCGAGCTCCCACGCGGCTTCCCCTGCTTGTTCCCCATCGTTGGTAGCTTCCTTCTTTCGTGGTCTCTTTTTGAGGTTTTGAGTGAAGATCTTGACTTTCATTCAAAAGAATCGCAGGTTATAGAGGAGAGGAATGGTCTGATAGAAATGCGGGATTCGATTCTCACACGTAAATGTTAGATACCGGTAACATGCTGATTCACTGGTACGAAACCTGGTTGGCTGGAGCTTCTCTCACTCACGTGAAGCGCACTTCGTGGGTGTGCGTGTCGGGATTAAACGTCCGCCGGTCGTCCACGAACGTGTTGTCCCGCCGTGTAGTAAAGTCGCCTTGGTCGAGCACGTCAATGAGCGCAGGGAGACTGCGCTGGTGGAACTGGAGCGGGTCGAGCCGCGTGTAGCTGCTCAGTGCAAAGATCCGCGACATCTTTTGCTGGAAACGGAACTTGTACGGCTTCGGCGGCATCGCAGACACGCCGTCCGGGTCTTTTCGTTTCACGTAGCACTTGTAGAACCGCTCCATCTTTTTCTCAAACGTCCTGTGGGAAGAGAGAGAGACCCGACTGGGAGGTCAGCAAGCGAAGCGACTCCAATCCTCCTCCTTCCCCTCTTCCAAGACCCAGACGGATGGTGGGACGCACCACTGCTGCAGGAAGTCAATGATGCCAAACTGGTACAAGCACGGCCCCGAGACGCTCGTTGCGACTTGCGTAAAGAGGTTCTCGTCCTGTTTGCCCATGGTCGGACGCGGGGGGAGGAGGTCGCTCGTGTCGACGAGGTACTCGGAGCTCTGGACGCCCATGAGGAGGCTGTAGTCCATGATCCCTTGGCTGCACAGAAAGTCGCTGTCTTTGTGGATCTGGTCGTAGATCCGGTGCGCCTGCGTCGGGTCGATCCGGATCTGTTCACGATAGCAGCAGAGACCACCAGAATTCGGTCAGGAAGGACCGACCCCCAACCGACGGCGAGTGTGCCACCCACTTGACTGTTACCTTGGTCATCAAGTCGTTGTCCTTGAGCACAATGTTGGGCTCGTGGAAGTTGAGGCCGTCGCCGCACTCTTGGTTCCGCGTGCTCCCAAACGTATACGCTGCGTTACAGTACCGACACGTCGTCTTGTCGCCCGGACGCGGTACCTTGGCGTTCCGGTCGATCCACGAGCCCTTAATGTCGTACCGGTGGTGGATCACCTGCGCTCCCCATACGCAAACGGCAGCCGTAAGCAGCCACACAAGCTCCTGATCTCTCTCCCTATCTCAGTCTATCTCTCTCGCTTTCTTTCGTACCGGGCAGTCGGCAAAGAGGTTCCCCATGACGACAAAGTAGTACATCTTGCCGTACAAATCGACCGCGTGGCAGCCGTAGAAGCGCGTGAGGAGCGTGTTGGGGTTCGCAGTCGTGTACTGCTCGTAGTACGGCGCCATCTTGCGCAAGAACGTGCACTCTTCCGGCGACATGGTCTTGCAAATCAGCCGCTCGTCGGCCGTGAAGAACATGAACGCACCACTCCGGCCTTCGCTGAAACGCTCTTTCGTCGTCGCTCCAAACATCTGCACGTACTCGGCGTCCGTGATGCCGTAAGTGTGGCGAATGGAGCGGAACGCCGACGGACAGAACGACCAGAACTTGATCGACTTGCCCTGGTGGTAGCCAACCAGCCAGCCCCGAGTCGTTAGGTTAGTCCTAGCGACCATACTGTCGGATAGACACACAGGAGCCAAGCTCGCGTCGTACCTTCTCGCTCTCGCCTGAGATTGGGATCGTAATGAGCTCGTCCGAGACTGCGCGCACGGATTCCTTGATCCCGGACGTGGTGTAGTACAGGATCTCGGACCGGAGCGCAGTGTTCACTTGCGGACTCAGGTCCACGTCCACGTCCGCGGACTCGTCATTCGCACGGTTGCGGCCGTGTCCGGGGCGTCTAGAGACACGATGGATGTGAGTATTGAGCCCTGCGTCCTGCGTCCTGTCGTCAGCTGAAAGAGTGCCCATACTGCGCTGGACTACCACGAACCTCTCGATGCTGTTGACTGCGAACCAGATCACGTAGTCCAGGTAGCCCTTGGACGCGATGAGGAACGACACGAGCTGACGGAGCACCTGTGCGACGGCTTTCGAGTTCGACGTCTCGCTCTTGGTCGCAATAAAGTACGCGCACATGTAGAGCAGCAGCAAGAGGAGCCAGTAGAAGACGTAGGCGCCAGTGAAGCTGACGAGAGAGAGAGAGACGTGCGTGTCAGTCTCCCTCGAGTGGGAACGAGAGAGAGAGAGAGAGCGACAGGGAAGAGGAGAGAAGACACGCACAAGGTGATGTAGTTGAGCACGCGAAGGCGGATGTTGTACGTCTTGGGGACACCGCGTCGGTACAAGCGGTGCCACGCCATCGTCAGCACACTGGCCACCATAGCATTCATTCAGTCAGTCAGTCAGTCTCTTCGTCAGTTCCTCCTATGACCAGCCTCTCTCCATTGAATGAGCGCACACACGCACCAGACAGAGACGAAGACGACGAGGATCACGAAGCTGTAGAGCAGGATCCACGGCCTGCGACACCACAACGAAGCGCATCATCAGTACCCACAGCCGGTCTCTTTCGCCTTCTAATCGGTACGTACGTACCACTGCTGGGCGTTCATGAAGCTCGAGTTCGTCGAGCACATGGCGATGTCGGGTGCGCACGTCTGCCCCGTCTCACAGCAGATCCGCGACGACGCGAGACAGAAGCCGACGATCGAGTCGATGTCCGTATGGTACTTGACCGACTGCCCGTCGACTGCAAAGAAGCCGCCAGCGCCCGTCACACCGTACGCGACCGACCCCATGATGATCCCTACAGTGCAGCAAGCAGTGCGTGAGCGTCCTGGCTATCGAGACTGACTGTTCGACAGGCAAGAGGAGGTCGGTCCACTGTACTGTAGTACCTCCAAGCCAGACCCAGAGGTGGTAGAACCGCATGAGGCGCTTGTAGCTCGTGAACGGACTCGTAATCTACCAGTACATAGTGTGAGGATGAGAGAGATAGGTAGGGTACAATAGAGAGACGGCTCGTAGCTTCGTACGTACCGAGAAGAAGAGGTCGCACGCCATGACGAGGCCCCACGCTTCGCTCGTAAAGAAGAAGAACTCGGTCACGCCCGCGAGGCCGCGACAGTTGTCATTGTCCACGCGCTTCGGGTCAAAGTCCACGACAACGTTGAGCAAGAGACAGACAGCGAGGAAGATGCTGAGCACCGAGCGCATGTACACGATCGGGTTCGGGTGCTGGTGCCACCGCTCTTTCCGGCAGTACGTCAGCACGACGGCCGAGCCGCACACGATCGTGTTGGCCGAGCCAGCGATGAGGCCCATCCACCGGTAGTCGTAGAGAGCGATCGAGAGCCCAAGGAACGCCATCGTGAGGCAGCACCCGAGCAGCTGCGACTTGCGGTTCTCAAACCAGTGGATGCGTGCGCTCGACGGCGCCGACTGAGCGCGGCCACGGAACTGGTCCGTCATGTCCTTGTTGATGACGCGGATGATGTTGTTCTGCGTCGCACGCGGCGTCGTGATGAGCGGCTGCTGCTGCGCTGAGGCCGTCGTGAGCGTGTCCATGCCGACGACGCTCGAGTTGCTCGTTGCGTACGGGTGCGTGTAGTTCTGGGGCCCGCTGCTCGCGTCGCTCGGTGGGTACCGCGTCGTGCGTCGAAACGTCCCGAGGGGCGGTGCGTTCCCATTGTCATAGGTATTAAAGCCTGTGGACGGCGGGTGCTGACGGGACGAGCCGTTATCGGCAGTGTCCGGCTGGCTTGGCTGCTGCTGCGTCGGCTCCATGACGTAGAGCGAGGTTGAGGGCGGACTCAAATGCGGCACGTACGGGTGCTCCTCACCGAGCATGGGCGTGGTACTGCGCGGTCGCTGCTCCGAGTCGCTACGAGGCATTCGAATGGGCCTCGTTCAGAGGGGGTTGTGGCGGAGGAGGTGTCCTCACGCGCGCGCCGAACGCGTGCCTTGCTTCGTTCACGCTCGCGTTGGGGTCGGGTGCGCGGCAGGATTGGTTCTGTTGATGAACAGGCAGGCAGGCCAGGGGTGGATGATGGCACGGAATGGGCCCAAGAACAAGACCAGGCGCTGTGGAACGTGAAGGCATGCAGCTGGAAGTGTTTGAAGCGTGGTTGGGGAGTTTATTTACTTTTGCAGGGAATCGACAAGCGTTAGCGTCAGGAATAGTAGTGGATTAGACAACGATATCATACATAAAGAAAATCGGTTTACCAAGGATTCGTCTCGAGCGACCTTCGCGCGACCTGCGTCTGGCTCTTTTGCAGGAGCTCTTTTTGCAGGATGCCGCGAAATATAGTTACTTGAAAATATTGTGTCAATATTTATAGTACAAGAACATAATTTTGAGACATAAGGACACAGGGCAACATTGGTGACATCATACCGCTCGAGCAACAGGTGTGGCAAAGACGCGTCACCGCCATGACGAGGGCGAGGTCGACGCAGCAGACTCGCGATGTCACAAATGACGACCGCCTCGAGCGGCGACTCACAGCGTCAGCTCGACCGACTCAATCTTCACATGGCTGCAGTACATACTGTGACTTTGACAAGCCCGGGGAGAGACAGTGTCAGAAGTCAGAGTAGATTGAGCGCGTCTTCGCTCTTATCTCGCTCTCTTTGCGGGCCTTGCACAGCTCCTGATCTGTCCTGTGCGGCTCCTAGCAAGTTCCAAAGTGAGCTCACCTGCGTCCTGAGCACACTGCTAGC
>JAASGD010000023.1:0-61318 GCA_023334115.1 Globisporangium megalacanthum
GCACTGGAGTCGGTGTGGCTGTTGTCGGCATGGGCGTCGGCGCCAGTGTCGTCGGCTCCGGAGTCGGCGCCAAGGTTGTTGGCACTGGTGTTGGTGCCAGGGTGGTCGGCACTGGAGTCGGTGTGGCTGTTGTCGGCATGGGCGTCGGCGACAATGTTGTTGGCAACGGAGTAGGCGCGTTGGTAATCGGCACTGAAGTCGATGGGGCTGGAGTCGGCGCAGCAGTCGACGGGGCTAGAGTCGGTGCCAACGTTGTCGGGACTGGAGCTGGGGGCATCGGAGACGACGACGGATTCTCCGACGGCGGGTCGCCTGCACCGCCAGCTACCACCACTGGCTGCGTAAGCTTCACTGGAGTCGTGCACGGCAAGAACCCCTTCGAGAAGTCCGTGCGGAAGATCTGGCACAGCCGACACGGGGGACCGTCGATACACGCAGAGCTGCGGGCACTGCTAGATGCTGCAGCACACGCAGGGTCGCTGACGATCCCGACACCGTAGTCAGTCATGACTGGCGTTGGTGCGGCACAAGTTGTGACGGGGGCGGTGGTCGTGCCGGTGGCCTGTGCGACGACGCCGACGAAAGGATCGGGGCCACCACCACTGAGCAGCGAGAGTGCCGCAACAGCGACGGCGACTGCGAGATGCAGGGGTCTCGTCATTTCTGTATCGGTCCTTAATGGCGCCGGCTGACTGGATCGCTTGGGTTGTGTCGACTTGAGCTTGAACTGGCGGATTCTCGACTGCGAGAGGTGAGTAGTGTTGCGCTTCCCGAGTCGTCGCTTCCGACGTGGCGGTGGTGGCGCGTCGGCGGTTGACAACGGACACACCCCTTCACACACAACCACACACTCACAGTGCTTGATAAGGAGTGCGCTCAGTGCACCGCTCTGTCGACCCCTCTGGCACACAAGCACTTGCTTGGCCACTCGAAGGTGCGAAGTTCCAGGCGCTTCCTTGTTGCGTTGGCGAGTCGCCAGTTACTCGATCTAGACGAAACACACACTCCACACCCCAAGGCTCCTGGTTTTGGCACTGCAGTGCCACCAGATCAAGTCCAAACGGCCTGGACAATCAGCTATACAGTCTTGAAGTCATGCGAGCCCTATGCGAGCTATGCTCGTGTTCGACAGAGTCACACAGGCACAAGCAAGTCTTCGCACTCCAGTGTGAAGGTGGCGACCGTAACAAGTGTGCCAAAAGTCAGGGAGCAAATTGAATCCGCAGCTTTTTCACTCATTGGATCCATCTGAATGCGCGGAGGACCCGCTGACCGCCGCCTCGCGACCATCCAGAGCCACCTGCAGGCGCCGCCAGCTGCAGCCATGGCGACGTACCGGTCCCCCGTAACGTCCCACGTGCTCGACACCTCGCGTGGGCGCCCTGCAGTCGGCATGCGCGTCGTGCTCGAAGCGCTGGACGCCACCGACGGCCAGTGGCACGTGGTCGGCGCGGGCGTGACGAACGACGACGGCCGCGTGGCCACGCCGCTGGTGCCTGCGAACGCGCTCTTCCGCGCAGGCACGTACCGCGTCGTGTTTGCAACGCGCGAGTACTTTGCGACTGTCGGCGTGACCGAGTTCTTCTACCCGAGTGTCGAGATCGCGTTCGTGGTTAACCGCCCGGATGAGCATTTTCACGTCCCGCTGCTCATTAACCCGTTCGGGTACTCGACGTACCGCGGTAGCTAAGCGACTGAGTTATAGCTTGGAAGAGAGAGAGTGTGTGTGTGGTCTGTCGTTTGAGGTAAACCTAAACTGCATACATACAGTATTCGCACACCTATATAAAGAGACTAGAACAGAGCGGGTACTGGGCCACGAACGGAGTGTCGTCGACTCGACAGAAGCGGCAGAACGCGTCTTGGCACGCCGTCTGTGACGTGTCGGCTTGGCAGGAGAGGTCCAGCACCGCGTACACACCAGCTACCATCGCTTCGAACGAGAGCTCGGCACTGCAGTCGATCAGGAGGGGGCTGATGAAGGCCGATGGTGGAGCTGGAACTGGAGCTGGAGCGATCACTGCCGGCTCTTCAGATACCAAGGGTGTTGGGTCAAGCATCAGTGCGTCAGATGGCGTCGGGACTGGAGCTGGGACCATTGAGGACGGATCCTCCGACGGTGGATCGCCTGAACCGCCAGCTACCACCACTGGCTGCGTGAGCTTCACTGGAGTCGTGCACGGCAAGAACCCCTTCGAGAAGTCCGTGCGGAAGATCTGGCACAGCCGACACGGGGGACCATCGATGCACGCAGAGCTGCGGGCACTGCTAGATGCTGCAGCACACGCAGGGTCGCTGACGATCCCGACACCGTAGTCAGTCATGACTGGCGTTGGTGCGGCACAAGTTGTGACGGGGGCGGTGGTCGTGCCGGTGGTCTGTGCGACGACGCCTACACGGACGAAGGGATCAGAGCCACCACCACTGAGCAGCGCGAGCACCACAGCAGCATAGGCGACTGCAAGATGCAGACGCCTCATCGTTATCGTTGTCCCGAGTTGCCCAGTGTCACTCTGTCGAGGGGCGCCGTTTCGTTCCTCCGAGCTGCCAGTTTCGTCGCTTAAAGGACCCTGTTTAACTACTGTAACTTCGCTCTCACTTAGCTTCTAGTACTCGTCCTCGTCGTTGTCCGTCAACACGCGCATGCCACCCAAGTCGTCCGGGAAGGTTGGCACGTCGTCCACTTCAGGATCCGGGTCGTCAAAGTCGCTTAACGACGCCTCTGCCGGCGCCCTGTCGTGCACTCGCTGCTGGGCTGATTGGTGCTTCCGCGTCCTTGGCACCGGCTTCTTCGCGTCCTTCACCTGTGGTTGTTGCTGTGGGCGTGAGGCTGTTCTCTTTGTCCCACTTGGCTCTACGCTCCTTCCTCTCTCTTCTGTCGCCGCCTTCATTCGTCTTGTCGCGTCTGTACTGGGAACTCTCGAGGTAGCCGTCGTCTTTGTCTTCGCCTTGGACGACAGCTGCGTTCGAGACGCGAGAGCCGAGCCTGTCGCCGAGACGTGGACTGGCGACGTCTCTTGGTTGCTCTCAACCTCTGCAAGCGTCTCGGCTGACGCGACGGACGTCGTCAACGCCGGCAACCGAGCTAGAGGACGTGTCGCTTTCACGGTCTTCACTGCACCGACACGAACTGGTGTGATGAGTGGTGCTTGCGACGTCACGGCGCTAGGGCCGCCACCCGACGCGCTGGACGCTCGCGGCACGAACTGTCGATAGTAGTCCAGCTCGCTCTTCGCCGACTCACGACCCTGCGCGACGGTGTCCTTCGCGGCCGCGACAAGCCGGTTGAACGCACCGAGCTCCGCTTTCGTCGTCGCGTCCAGTCGGCTCTCAGGGACTGCGTCCTTCAGTGCGTCGTCGCTTGCGGGTGGTGGTTGCAGCGACGTCGTTCCTGCTCGTGTCGAGTGGCGGGCTCGCAGCCGTAAAATAACTGCTGTCGCCTCTGCTTGGCTGCTCACTGCGGTGGCAGGAAGCAGCGCAGCGCCAGACGACGGTCGTGACGCCGGTCGGGACGACGACAGCGGTCTCTCGCTTGAGCTGGGCCGAGACGTCACGGTCGGAGGCAGCGAGACTAGCGGCGCCAGTGTGTATTCGGCGTTCTTCTTGTAGCTGTTGAAGCTCTCGGACACTGTCGGGAGCGCACGACGCACAGCGACACCCGTGTCGCGGACGTCTCGATCGCCTCTCTCAATGTACCCGAAGAGCTTGAGCGACGGCGCCTTGACTGTCGGGAGCGCGTGCGGAGAAAAGGCAACGACAGTGTTGACCACCAGACTGTCGAGATGACACTCGCGGAGTGCGTGCAGCACGACGACGAGCGTGCTTAGTCGTGTCTGGACGACAATCTGGTCCTGGAAGTTATTCCATGCGTAGTCACTCTCGGTCACCTGCGGCCGGACGAACCGGACGCTGTAACGGAGCGGGTTCTTCGCTCTGAGTAGCGGCATCAGAGGAGATGCGAGCTCGGCTGGGCTGTCGACGCAGAAGCGACGAGTGAACGGCGCAGTGATCACGAGGGGAACGAGCGCGTCGTCGCCGTCGTCGCCCGTGCTGTTACTGGCGACAGCGTCGGCGTTCGCCCGCGCAACCAGCGCGATCGTGAACGACTGCGCTGCGAGCTGTCGTGAGCGTGTGCGTGCAGACAAGCGACGGTCGTGAGCTTTGTGAGCGCGACACCCGCTGTCGGGAGCAACGGAGTCGCACCTCGTCTTCGGCTGCCGCCCAGTTTGCAAACACGACATGGCTCGTTGAGACTTCCAAGTCAAACTCGGCGTCGTCGACGAGCACCAGCGTCGAAACCTTCATCCAAGCGGCGGTCTCTGCTGTCGTGTACGCGATCCTGTTGGGGGGAGTCTTCGTAATGACTCCAGAAGCTGAACGCGACAGCGCTCGCCAATAGCGTGGGGAGAGAGGAGAAGCGTGCAGGAACGAGCTCTCGCTGCTCGCCACTATATTCGTCGCACATGCGGGACGACACATCGCACCAACGGCGACACATGCGACGCGATACACGCGAGTTCGTTTCTACGCAACGAAGGCTCGCTCGCTCGCTGGCTGGTGGTGAGTGCGAGCGACGACATTCGCCATTCATTCTCCAAGACGACCAGACCAGACGCAGACGAAGACGCGGGTGTTTCGCCGCCTGTCGTGTCTGTCGCCTGCCTCTCACGTTCGCGCCATGGACAGCGGCATGCCGTTCCCATTCGTCGAGCTCTACGGAACCAACGCCAATAGTCCCAAGATCGTGCCGGGGGTGTCGGTCGCGTCCTGGAAGCTCGACTCGAACGCTGCCCGCTGCGGCATCTGCCTCAAGAAGTTCAGTGTACTCCGACGTCGTCACCACTGCCGAGCGGTAAGGACGCGACGGTACATGATGTCAACGACAACAACAACAACCACTCGCTCACTCGTGTCTCCTCTCCCTCGTCTCTCTCCTAGTGCGGCGACATTTGTTGCCGACGGTGCCTCGGTTTCTGCCTCGTCAACGTCCCGCAGCTCGGCGTCGACCTCGCGTACACGTGCGCCAAGTGCATCCGTCGCCACACGCACCAGACGTCGCTCGCACACGACTTCGCGCACCTCGCCCAGTCGTTCGACAGCCCGCGGTCGGTCGGCAGCGGCCGGCGCCGGTCCGGGACATGCCTCTCACAGTCTGCGAGCGAGTACGGCTCGCCTGTCGCGTCGACACTGGCGTCGCCGTGCTCCGTGGCGTCGGCGCTGACGCCGTGCGGGTCGCCGCGGGCGTGGGAGGCCGAGTACAAGGTGATTGTGAGTCAGTACCACAACCAGAAGCTCCACTCCGTCTGCTCGCTGCTCAGCGACTACCTCGAGTGCCGCGGGGGTGCGATTGTGCTCGTCGATGACGCGCACGTGTGGGTGCTCGGTCACCAAGGACTCCGCTCGAGCGTACTCCACTCAGACACGTTCCTGTCGATCTGCCACCGCGCCATGAAGGGCAAGACGTCGTTCAGCGTCTCGAAGCGGAAGCGCTCGGTCGACGGCGGCGGCGGCCCGGAGCCGCGGGACGCGTTCCACTTCTTTGCTGCGGCGCCGATTCTGCGCCATGGCCCTCACACGTCGCCTGTCGGCTGCGTCGTTGCGCTCGACACGCGACCGCGAGACGACGACACGGCGCGGAAAGTGCAGAAGACGCTCGAGAACCTCGCACAGCTCGTGCTGACGCTGCTTGTGGAGGAGAAGACGGTGCTGCGGCTGTACGCATCCGGCGACTTCCACATCTTTGCGTCGAACGCACTCGACCTCGCGCCAGTGAGCACGACGCTGTTCGAGCGGTTCGGTGTCGCCCCGTCGCCCAAGGCGTCGACAGTGGCGTCCGTGGCGCGTTCGACACGGTCGAGGAGCCTCGCGCCGGAAGACGACGCCGGCTTCTTTGTCCGCTACGCCGAGAGCTTTGGGCGTCCGAGCGAGTTCGCGCGCGCCGCCACGCCCACACCTAACGACAGAAACGACAGCCGACACGACAGAAACGACAGACATGACAGCAGTCGACACGACAGAAACGACAGAAGCAGACAGCACGCAGTGAGCAACCCCGAGAAGCAGGAGCAGCCGCTCGGGGCGTCGTCCCAGGCGTCCGCTCCTCGCTTCTGGAAGAACGAATCGACACTGCGTGCGGCGTGACTCGTTCCTCTCCCTCCCCCTCCCTCTCTCTCTGCATCTTTACGTAAATAAGATTACTGGTTACGTCCGTCCATCCGTCTGTCCGTCGATGGAAGAGCGGCTTGCTTGCTTGCGTTCATTGTCAGCGAAGGTAGCCCATGTCGCGCTTGTACACCGCCTTCTCGCGCGCTGTCGGCCGGTCGCCGAACCAGTTCCCACTGCTCGAGCGCTTCTGGAAGCGCTTCTTCTTGCGCACGTCCGTCGGTTCAAAGATCGCTTCGAGGTCGCACGTGTCGACAAAGTCCGGGAAGATCGCAGGCGACGGGTCCGACGCGTTCGGGCCGAACTGGACACGCAGGATCCGCTCGAGGTTCTCCTTGCGCGCCCACCGTGGGATGTTCTTCTTGTTTGCCTTGCTCTCGTCGTCCGAGTCGGCATCGTCGTCGTCGCTGCCAGACGACTCGGCGTTGTCCGACATGTCGTACGTGCTCGTTTCTGTCGGCCGGTGCTTCGCTGGCGGAGGAGGAGGAGGCGCCACTGGCTTGGCTGCGTGAGTCGCGACTGTCGCCTTAAGAGCCGGGACAGAAGCGCTTGGCTTCACGGGCTTCGCAACGACGCCTGCTGCGTGCACTGTCGCCATCGCAGGCTTCGTCGGCGGCGCTTGCGAAGTACTAGCAGCTACGAATGGCTTCTGCGTCTGTGTCTGCGAAGCTGGCGCTGGACGCACGACCGCCTTGGAACTGACTGATGACAGCGTCGAGGACGACGCGGCAGACGACGCGGCTGCCAGCTTCGCAGTCGCCCCCGCCTGCTTCTCGGCCGCCATCATCGCGCGCTTCTTCTCCAGCCCAGCCCGCATCTCTTGGAGCTTCTGGTGCCGACGCTTCGCCAGCTCGAGCTCGCGCTGCTTCTTCTCGTTCAGCTTGTCTTGCTCGCGCTTGAGCTTCGCGTCCCGCTCAGCCTTCTCTTTCACGCTCACGGCCTTCTTCTTCTTGTCGTCGTCGAGCTTCCGCTGCTCTTCGTACTTCTTCATCAGCGCTTCTTTCCGCTTCAGCTTCTCGAGCGTCTTCTTCTGCTCGAGCAAACGCGACTTCTCGGCCTGCTTGAGTGCGTTCACGACCGGCGCACTGCGCGCACTACCAGCAGCCGACGCCCCGGACGCGGTCGCGTTCTCTTTCTCCAGCAGCGACGTGAACGAGTGCAAGCCGCTCACGAGGTTCAGAGGCTTACGGAGCCCCGCTGCTGTCGCTATAGTCGCCGCCATCTTGTCGATGTCGTCGCTAGACAACGTCGAGGAGCCCGAGTCGCGTCGTCGCGTCAATGAGTTCCGGCGGCTGGAAACCGAGTCCCGACGGCTGGACGTGGAGTCCCGACGGCTGGACGCTGACTCTCGGCGACGCAAAGCCGACACGCGACGACTCGGATCCGAGAACCTGCGACTGGACGACGCGAACGGGACCTTCACGGACTGGGAACGAGCCGCCAAC
Source organism: Globisporangium megalacanthum (assembly GCA_023334115.1). Classification (NCBI taxonomy): domain Eukaryota; phylum Oomycota; class Peronosporomycetes; order Pythiales; family Pythiaceae; genus Globisporangium; species Globisporangium megalacanthum. Next base: position 7,608 of record JAASGD010000023.1, read on the forward strand.
TCTGGTTTCAGCAACACGGCGGACGCATCGCGTGAGGGCGACGCCGCCTCCATGAAGCGCGGCTCTGTCGTCGACGCTTCTGACTCCGGCTCGAGCTTGATCGAGAGCGTCGGGACCGACAGCGTCGACTCCGTGGCTCCCACCGCTTCACGCGGCTGAGGAGCGACAGACTCCACCTGTGGCTGCTGCGATGCCTTGAGGCGATCGCGCTTCGCCCAGAACGAGCTGCTCAGCATCGCTTCCTCGAACCGCTTCTTCGCAGACAGCTTCGCAGCGATCCGGAGTCGCTGCGCTTCTTGCTCAATGGTCAGTTGGTGCTGTCGCTGCTCGTCCGTCTCGTTCGGCTCACTCCGCGCCAATGGGAGCTCACCAGTGGTCCGCTGGCCGTTCGGTGTCACTGGATCCGCAGCCGACACGCTAGCTTGCGGCAATGAGATCGACCGTAATCGACTCACCGGGTCCTCAGGCAGCAGCTGGCCGGGTTCTGGTACCGCCGCTTGTGCGTTCGACACCGTGGTGGCTGTCTCGGCTTTCTTGGCGACAAAACTGACTTTCAACGACGCCTTCCGCTCTACTGGACGCGTACTCTCGTCGTCTGTCGTTCGACTCGTCCTGTCACCAACGCCCATCGTCGCAGTCGCTTCTGGAGAGTCAGCGACAGCGCTGCTGTTGCTCGCGTCGATCGCCACGTCCGATGCGTCGTCTGTCGGACGAGCAGCTCCCTCGTCCAGTGCTCTGCTCTTCGTACTGGAGACGTTGTGACGGAGCGCGCCTGCTAGAAACGCCCACTTGGCGGCTGATTTCGTCACCCGAACGTCCGGAGCCAACGGTTCCGACGCCGCACGTGTGGTAGCGACAGGCGCAGCTGCAAACCCAACGGCATCCGTGGTAGAAGTCGAGTGGGCGTCCTCTTCTTCTTCGTCTCGTGTGTCGTCTGCTGTCTGCGTCGTCTCTGTCGCTTCTCCACGCTCGTCCAAAGGAGGTAACAGTGCGCCTTGAGGCCGTTTCTTGCTCGCACTCGCGTCCTCCGCCAGTGTCGGCCTCTCGCCCTCGTCCAGAGTCGAGCGTTGGGACAAGAGGTCGAGGCTTTCACGCACAATCTCATCCCTCCCGTCCTTCTCTGTCTCTGGCTCTGGCTCTTCCTCCATCGCCACCTCCACCTCCACCTCTTCGTCGTATTCCTCGTCGACCTCTTCCAGCTCCAGGACCGCGTCTTCACCCTCCTCACTCTCCTCCTCGTCCTCTTCTTCGTCGCTCTCGTCGTCTTCCACCATCGCCGCCAGCAGCCGGTCGACAAGCACGGCTTTCACCCCCGACGACTTCCACCCCCGCCGCCTCAGCTCTGCACGGAGCTCCACGACCTTCATAGTCACTGGATCGAGTCGGTTCGAACGATGCGACCGCCGCTCTTTCGGCTGTTTTACCACCGCTGGCTTGGGCCGCAGGACACGCCGCGTCCGCTTCACGACTGTCGTCTTCGTCTTCTTTTTAGGTGCTACTGCGACCGTCTCGACCGCCTTCGGGGGCTCTGTGACAGTCGGGTGGTCGGTCACAGAACGTGGCGGAGGCGGCGGCGTCTTGACGCGCGCTCGCTTCGCTGCAAACGCGTACTCGCTGTCCATAAAACACACACACATACCCACACACGCGCTCAGGGCCGTACGCAGCGCTTTAGAAGCGAAGCGAATGCACGCACGCACCTGCGAAACGTGGCGGGCAATGGTCGCTTTAGCTCCACACGGAGCGAAATGCCGACGTCCTGCGTGAGTGCCGCCAGCTCTGCGCGCAACCAGTCAACGTTGGTACTGTGGGCGACCTCCAGGCGGGCGAAGTTGTCGCGCGCGAGCGCCTGCAGGTGGCGCTGCACGCGGCGCACGGCGTCGCCCATGGCGCGATCTGCGTGTGGTCAAGGGAGGAAGAGCGCGCGGACTTTCAAATGTTTGAAAAATAGGTAAAAATGGATTTTGCGGGAGGAAAATAGTGTGGTGGAGATGGAATATCTGGGATTTTGTAAGCTCTGCCACGCTAGTTGTGATATAAAGTGACGAGAAAAGTCGACAAAACCACGTCTGGTCCCGAAAAGGAGGGTGACGATACCCATTCGTGAGGTGGGCAAACAAAGTGATCATTACAGGATTGCAGGGCAGTCCACAAAGGTCTCACTTGAATCGCACTTGTCCATGCGTCTTGTTCTTGCAAAAAGGTCGTTCTGTCCACTCCGTCATACTGGAGGTTCACTGCCAGCCTCACGTTGCACAGTTCAGAGATCTGAAGAGGGTACCTACTGGAGTCACGGATACAACGAGTGCCACAGCGCTGTAGGCCCACTGGAAGCCACCACTAACGCGGATTCGGTCCTTCGACGAGCGCTGCGCTCCTCTGACTCGGGCTACAGGCTGTAAATCTCGTCAACGTAAGCGTCATCTCATCGTTCGTCGTGACGCTGCTGTTATTGTACGAGAACACGGCTGGCGAAGAGAGCAACCAGAGTCTGAACCCATTCGGCGTGTTTGAGTTCCGGTCTCGATCTCCTCGCGCTCACCACCTGCTTCCTATCGAGTTCCGGTCCGCCTGTCATGTGCGGAAGACTCGTCTCGATGAGCGTGGGCTTCAACACGAGCAACACAACGGTTTCAGCACCGCGTCAACGTTGAGTTCTGCACCGGTGGCGTCGTTGGGACCTTGTTACAAGCTTCGTGACGGGCGCTTGATCCAGGATGCTGGTACAATAGCTTCAGAGTCGAGACCCTTGCCCACTGACTTGTCCATTCCTCAAGCTCATGGCTGACCCAAACTCCAGGACATGGGCTCGTGGTTCGCACACGCGAGCAGCGCACGCTTGAACTGGTACGCCGTTGTCGGGTCATTCTCTGTGGAATACGTCGGTTGCTCAAGTATCCGGACCCACGGAGCCTGTGTGGTGCTTCCTTCGCTCACAGCAGTACGAACGTGATTGTCTCTGGCCTTCTAGTGTCACGCCAAACGGCAGCTCCGAAGACGAAAGCTGGACACGTTACGAGCGCTAGGACATCGCTATGTGATGAGCAGAAGCGGGGAACGCCAGGCTGTAGTGGTACGTAGACGGTCAAGTGTCGTGACCGCCCGGCTGGTGGCGTTTGCACCCTTTGGACGGCGTACTTGGTACTACGGCAGCGTCAGCGATCAGGATGCGGTTGACTCCGAACGCGTAGGTTTGGTGGCGTCTCCACCAGCCGTACGTAGCCCAAGTAGACCACAGACCGGCACAACGGAAGCGCAGTCTTCTGTGCGCGTCAACATACGCCAGCGCAAGGTGAGGTCCTTGGCGTATCTCGACAGATCCAGACATTGCGGCACATCAATATTCGGTGTTGACTTGTAAAAACCTTTCAAGATCGGCCGCCCATTATTTCGCAAACGGTACTGTAGTTAATGTATCCAGTCGTCCTGTCCTGCATTCCGCCAATCAGCAGTCGTGAATACAAAATGATAACAATCTACCCAATCGGAGCGCCGAACTCGGGTCCTCCGCGACCTCGTTCAAAAGTTTCCCGCCATTTTTTCTCGCTCCGCTTTTGGCTGCAGTCCTTGTGCTCATTCTGCAATTTCGCAGGTTCCACACAAGCAAACAGCAACAGCACCAACCTACAAGATGTCGGGACGCGGCAAAGGCGGCAAAGGACTCGGCAAGGGCGGCGCGAAGCGTCACCGCAAAGTGCTCCGCGACAACATCCAGGGCATCACGAAGCCCGCAATCCGCCGGCTGGCTCGTCGTGGCGGTGTGAAGCGTATCTCGGGGCTCATCTACGAAGAGACTCGAGGTGTGCTCAAGGTCTTCCTGGAGAACGTGATCCGCGACTCGGTGACGTACACGGAGCACGCGCGCCGAAAGACCGTGACGGCCATGGACGTCGTGTACGCGCTGAAGCGCCAGGGCCGCACGCTCTACGGCTTCGGCGGCTAAGTGGCGCGTTCCACACGGCGCGTGCGACTGTTTGCGGACGCGCATGAGCCATTTCGAGGCGGGAGAACCAGTTGGTTTCCACTTCCCTTCTACTGCTGGCGTCTCTTGCGCTTCTCTTCTTTGAGGAAGAGACGACAGCGCAGTTCATTCCCCTGGTGTTTATTAACACCACCCTTTTCAAAAAGAGCTTTTTGACGTGCGGTAGGTGGTGCTTTTGTAATGTGAGTAGCGTAATCGTGTTCACGCTTGATAGTGACATTTGGATTATGCGGACGGCATCACGATACTCTATTGAAGTATACCAGCGGTATCCGCCACATAGTATAGTCACGGTCGTTACGGACATAAAAATATTTTTTTTCAAAATTGTCGCTAAGTATACTGATACCTTCAAGCACGATACGCATCCGTCGAGAACACACGTCACACAGCTCACTCTTCAACCCACCGCTCGAAGCGACAGACACCAAGCGCTTGCTGCTTGCCCCGCTGTCGCTCGTATGGCGCTCTTTGTGTGGGGCTCGAACGCTTCGCAGCAGCTCGGCCTCGACGTGGACGACAAGGAGCTCTACGATGTGGTGCGTCCTCGCTCTCTGTATACATCCACGAAATGCGATCTTTGCTCATGCTGGGACGCGTGTATATACACACGAAACAGCGCAAGGTGGACGCGCTCGACGGGCACCTCATTGTCGACTTCTCCGCCGGCGAGAACCACAGTCTCGCTGTGAACGAGTTTGGCGACGTCTTTGCGTGGTGCGTCCGTGTCGTCTACTTCCTCGTTTTCTTCACTATCCATTCACACCTCACATCTTCCAGGGGGCGTGGGAAGGAAGGGCAGCTCGGCCTCGGACAGCGCCAAGAGCCCATTGTCCGGACGCCACAGCGTGTCACCGCCCTCGACGGCCACATTGTCACGAAAGTCTCGTGTGGCGACATGCACTCGCTCGCGCTCTCGGCCGCTGGCGACGTCTTCATGTGGGGCCTCCTCCCTGAGACGCGCCACGTCCGGAACGACGGCGCGTTCGACCACGCGTCCGTGTCGCTCACGGGGCTCTCACAGCAGCAGCAGCAAGCCGCCCTTTCCCCTCGCTCGTTCCACCACTCGATGAGCGACAACATTATGAGCCGGCTCATGCGCGACTCGGAGCTCGTCTACGAGACGGCGAGCATGGGCGACATCGACAGTAATGTCGGTACCGACTCGGCGGACTTGGCCGACTTGGGACGCCAGAAAGTGCAGACTGTGCGCCACCCGAGCTTTGTCCCGCGGCTCTGTACGTCGCTCGCCCGCGTCGTGGTCACGAACATCGCAGCTGGCTTTGCCCACTCGCTCGCAACGACTGATACAGGAGCGGTCTTTAGCTGCGGCTACAACGACAATGGGCAGCTCGGCACGGGCTCGCGACGGAACGCTGCGGACTTCCAGCGCGTCCAAGCGCTCGACGGCTACGTCATCACCCACGTCGCGTGCGGCCAGCAGCACTCGCTCGCGTGTTCGCAGCTGAGCACCGAGGACAGTGATAGCGACAGTCTGTCGCGGTCTGGCGTGTGCTTCTCGTGGGGCCTCGGCATCTTGGGGCAACTCGGGTCGGGCATCAACATTTCGTGGCTCCCTATGCGCGTCGACGTGAGCGAACCGGTCGTGTCGGTCGCGGCGGGGAGCCACCACAGTGTCGCGGTCGCCCGCTCCGGTCGCGTGTACTCGTGGGGCCACAGTGAGTACGGCCAACACGGTGCCGGCGAGCTCTTCTACGACCTCCAGCGTGGTGCACACTACTTCTTCCCGCGCGTCCAAGAAGCGCTCGCGCACGAGAGCGTCCACGTCGCGAGTGTCGCGTGCAGTTCCCACAGTACGTTTGCTCTCGCCCGCGACGGCAGCGTGTACTCGTGGGGCTGGAACGCGTTCGGCGTCCTCGGTGTCGGCAAGTACCAGCACTCGGTGCACCCGGCCAAGGTCTTTGGCTTGCGAGACAACGCAGCGACGCACGTCGGCGCGGGCTCGAACCACGGCGCGGCTGTCGTGCGGCCACGGGGAGCGCACTATTCGCTTAGGTACGACCACGTGCTCGCGAGCGGCGCGTTCGCAGACGTCGCGTTCACAGTCTCGACTGGCCGAACGACGACAGCGAAAGTCGCAGCGCACCAGGTCGTCGTGACCGCACGTTGTGGGTACCTCAAGGGCCTACTGCGCGTTGTCGCAGCGTCGGCGTCCGACAACGACAAGAACGACACGGTCCTGACGGTCGACGCGTTCAGCGACGTGGACGCGCAAGTGTTTCGCGCGTTCCTCGTCTTTCTGTACACGAACCGCGTCGAGATTGCGAGCCACAAGCGTCGCGCGCTGGGGGACTTGGCCAAGCGCGTGTGTCTCGACGAGCTCGTGCTGGCGTGCGAAGACGTGTGGCGGAAACAACCCGCGCGTCCGGACGCTACGGACGGCGACGCCCTCGACGAAGCGCGACAGTTTGCGCGCGACATGGAGCCTGCCGTGCTGTCGCCGGACCTGTCGGACGTCGTGTTTCTATGGCCCGCAGACGACACGACGACGCCACCGACAGTCACGCGGCTGCCGGCCCACAAGGCCGTGCTGTCGCAAGTCGACTACTTCCGCACCATGTTCACTGGCGGCTTCAGCGAAGGTGCGCACAGTCGCGAGATTGCGCTCCACTACATGCACCGCGACGGCGTGACGCTCGCAGCGTTCCAGCACCTCTTGCGGTGGATCTACACGGGCTCGTGCGACCTCGTCGAGCACCTCGAGCCGAACGAGACGATGGACTTGTTTGTGACGGCGAGTTTGATGGGGCTGAGCCACCTCGCGAGTCTCTGTGAGCTCCAGCTCACGCGGCTCCTCCCGCACTTGGACGCGGACTCGGTCGCGGCGTGTCTTGACTTTGCCGAGCGCTTCGATGCCCGGCGTCTCAAGACGCGCAGTCGCCAGCAGCTCGAGAAGAACGAGCGAGGGGACGAAGAGGAAGAGGAGAAGCGCGAGCTGTGAAGAGAGAAGAGGGTGGGGAAGGTGGCTTTAACAAAGCATTTACTGTACTCATGTTGAAGTGTCACTTGTCGCGTGACAAATGGCTCCATGCGATGACGCACGCACCCTTCGCCGCACATGATTGGCGTGGCGTCATGTCTCAGGCACTCCTCTCTCTTCTGCTTCTCCTTCTCAGTCTCAAGGAGCCCACAGTGCGAAGAGCACTGGACTGTGCACGCGACAGCCGCGTACTTTCACGCCGAGTGGCTTCTTGTCGCCCATGACGCGAACCCAAACGACGCGCACGAGGCGACGGGACGCCCGTGTCGGCGGGCTCTTGTTGCTCGCAACCGCCATACAAGCGGCGAGCGCAGTCGCTGCGACACCGACACTGTCGCCAACGCCCACACTGTCGCCCACACTGTCGCCCACACTGTCGCCTCCAGTGAGCCGCCTCCGCACTGTGCTGGCGCTCGACCGCGTCGACGTCGGCGTGCTCTTCCGGACGCCCGAGGGCTCACGCTCCCTCCAGCAGCTCGAGACGGCGCCAGCGATCGCCGCCAGCAGCGCCGTTGTGCTCGGCGTCGCGCTCTGCGCTGTCGGCGCCCGCTTCCTCCGGTACGTGACGCTCGGGTGTGCGGTCCTGGACGGCGCAGTTGTCGTGTCGCTCGCCCTCGACTCGCTCCACGTGCTGCCGGCGACAAGCGGCAGCGACAGCAGCGACTATGCGAGCGCTGTGTCGTGGGCGGCGTTCGTGCTCGGTGGCGGCCTCCTTGGCGTCCTGGCGCTCGCGTACGACACGCTCGGCCGCTTCGTCGCGGGCGGCACCGCCGGTGCCATGCTCGCGCTCGCGTGCCAGCTGTGGGCGCCGCTCCGAGCGACGGTGGCTGTCGGTATCCTAACGTGCGGACTGCTGACGGTGAAGCTACGAGGGCTCGCAGTTCTGGTGCTCACGACGAGCTGGATTGGCGCAAACGCTGTCGCCTGGGGCGGAGCGTACTTTGTCGGCCACTACCCGCGCGTCGTCGCGTCCTCGTCGTCCGAGGCGAGGGAGCGGGGGGCGTACGTTATTGCGACTGTCGCCTGTTGCGTCCTCGGGTGCGTCGTGCAGCTCTGCGCCCTAACGACAAGGACGACGACTACAGAGGAGGAAGAGGAGGAAGAGGAGGACGAGGGACAGCGGCAGCGAGCAGGTCCGAGCCCGCACCACAGTGACTTTGTATGCCTCGCAAGTCCGTAGCAGAGTGAAGGTCAACAGGACAGGACTGACAGTTCATCATACATTCATTCCGACGCCTCCGTGTCCTCTCGGAGTGACCGACCGCCTCTCACTATATGAGAGAGAGGGACGTCCCCATTCCGTCCGTCTTATGCGGCGTGGACGCCAGCGTTGCCCTTCGCAGGCTTCGAGGGCGTCTGGACACCGTCGAGGAACTCGATCGCGGACCGGGACTCTTCAAGCGCCGCAAAGTCTGTCGTCCCACCCACTCGCCATTCGTTAGTCACGTGCGTACATTCACTCTCTCCCTTCCCACTCTTCACCACAGACAGCAACGCACCGGGGCATGGGATCTCGTTGCGCGCTTCGCTGCCCGCACGCAAGTTCGGGTTCCCTTCAAAGCACTTGAGCGCCCCGTGCGAGCACGTGACGATCGTGTCCACGTCGACGTGCACGACTGCGTACCCGGGGCTTTTCATCTGCGACGAGCCAAAGTCGCAGCAGCCCGAGGCGCCAGCAGGGCACGCGGGGAACGTGAGGCCGGCGTTGGCGTGGCCGGCTGCGAGTACCACGACGGCCGCGAGCAGCAGCGTCTGCTTGAAGAGCGCCATCTTCTCTCGTCGAGCTTCGTGAGCTGTCTGTGTGGGTTGTTGGTCGGAATTCAGGTGCTGGCGAGCGAGAAGCAGAGTGCGAAACGAAGTGCGACGAAAGCGGGAGGAACTTTTGTCCGAATGTCCGGATGTGTTCAGCACGAATCGGATAAATGGTCGCTTCAAACGGAGTGTAGAGCCGGGGCGAGAAACACTGCCGGATTTGCAGCTGGTTGGTGGTTGTCCACCAAAACCCAAAAAGTCCAAGAGACCCTTTTGGGGTCTCTTGGACACTTGAGATGACTTCTCCACGAGAAGCCCTCCTTTGCGAGGGCTTGCCATGCTTGTATTGCTGTTGTTGATGTTCTTCTGCTTGGTGGTGGTTGCCACCAAGAAGAAGAACATCAACAACAGCAATACAAGTTGACATACCTCTGCAGTCCTTGTGTAATCGGCTCGAATGTCCTGCCGCAAAATCATCTGGAGGAAATCTGTAGCTCTCGGAGCGCTCGGAAAGTATCTTGCGCTCGGTCTGGGGCGTTGGACTAACTGCACGCATGGATGGCTTTAACTTGCGCTTGTATAAGCGTTGCAGGTCTGCCGCGAGTCGCATGGGGATCGCAAGACGGAGACTTTGTGGTGTTTCGGTTTGATAGGCGCTGAGCACTTCGAAGGACGGAAGGCAAAGCTTCCGAGTCGTCTCGAGATTGGGTGCGGAAAAGGGAACACGAGCGCACTTCGGGTATCCGTCGCAAGCTCCCTCAAACAGCGCGGGTGATACTGCAACATGTTTATTTGCTTTCTCAAGCGTTCTCCCAAGCATCGCAGATTGTTTCTGCTCACAGTAGCAGACAGTCCGCTGTCGACACCTTTAGCACTCTGAAGCTAGCGCTCCATGCCAACAACAACAACAAGAGATCTCTGTCAAAAGCTTCACAGAGAACGAGAAGTTTACATTCCGGTAAACACTGGTGTTTGTTTTGCGCCAGGTGGTGATCATCGCCTCTTCGAACAACTTCCGTCGCGTTGTGAAACCCAAAAAGCGGAGAAAAGCGGATAAAAGCGGATATTCACCTCGAAAAAAACGGCTACAAATCCATTCGGTTCACACAAGTATGTAACGTGTGCCATACATTCCCCACCAGCACAAGAAGGGCTCAGATCGCATTTGCCTGGACGGAGCCCACCCACGCCTCTCGCATACATAGTTCGTCTCTGTCGTCATGGTTGCTTGGGCCAAGTGGAGCTCTCTTGCGCTCGCAGCGCTCGCCGCCGTATCGGTGTCCGCGTCTCCCAGCAGCAGCGGGATCGGCTGTGAGATCGACGGCCTCGCGCTCGCCCACCGGAGTCTCCACTACTACGCGCCGAACGCGTACACGGCGTGCTCGCGCGGCCTCGCGGGGTGCTTCCTCATCGAACGCGAGCACGCCGAAGCGACGCAGGTCGCGTGTCCACGTGGCCGTGTCCTCCAGGCGCTCATCGCAGCGGAGACGCAGCGCCGGGACGACGAGCAGCACCGTCGGCTCTCGCTCGCGGTCGTGGACGCGAAGCGCAAGTGGGACGGCGGCGTCGTGTGCTACGACTACAACAGCGAGTACCCGTTCACGACGACGCAGCTGTCGTACATTCGGGACGCGATGCTCGTGTACGAGCAGCACACGAACGTCCGGTTCCTCCCGATTGGGACGTGCCAGTCCAAGAGCTTGACGTCGTACTGCGACGGGTGCGTCGACTACGTCGACTTCAAGCACCCACCGACTGGACGCGACTGTAACAGCAGCATTGGCGTGAACGACGTCGGGCCGCAGATCATGAACCTCGCGGACCGGTGCTTCGAAGTCGACGACAGCCTCAAGACGAACTACGGCTCGGCCATGCACGAGATCGGCCACGCGCTCGGCCTGTACCACGAACACCAGCACCCGGGCCGGGCCATCGGCGTCTTCTGGGACGACATCTCCCAGTCGCTCTGGGCCGAGATGAAGCAGCGCGACGTGAGCGTCGGCGGCGCGTACGACCCCGACAGCGTCATGCACTACCCCATGTCCTACGGCTTCTGCTACCCCACGCTCTGCAGCGCGAGCGTCCGGACCAACTGTGTGCCGAAAGGCACCAAGTTCTGCGGCCTTAACGACGACACGAGCACGTGCACGGAGCCGACGCAGGCGATCTGCGACACGGACCGCACCAAGACGATCGGCCAGCGCAAGGGCCTGAGCCAGGGCGACTTGGACGCCATCAACGAGCTCTACAACGCCGCGGCGTGGGCGGCCGGCGCGTCGCAGATCGCGTAAACAGCCCTTCCCCATGCCCACAGGACCGCACAAACGACACTGTCCGCTGAGCTGTCAAATGCGTGCGTTGAGATCCAATAACGAATGTAAACTGTCGCGCTTGCGTCTGTGTCTGTGTCGCTGTCGCCTTCCTCTCTTGTCCTAGCGCTACGCTACTGACTACTGTCGAAACTGTCGAGGTGGACGACACGACAGTCCTGTCCAGTAGTTAGTTCATCAGCGAGGAAGAGGGAACAACACGGCCAACGATCGCGTCACCGCTTCGGAACGACAGTGTCGCGGCTGTCGGCGTCGAGTGGCAACACGATAGTCGATCCGACACTGTCGGCGTCGGCTGTCGGTGCGCAGACGCGACAGAGAGCGCGTTGCATCGCCTGGCGACTCGCGGCCGACGTGTCGATCCACGACAGCGAAATGTGCGGATGGGGGGACTTGCTGGCGGGTGTCGGGGACGTGAGAGCGGCCGCTTTCGTGTCGTGGAGCTTCTTAACAGCAGCGTCCACTGTCGCTGTCAACGGCGCCACGTACACTTGGCTCGCAACGAGCACCGACTGTGTCGGTGGTGTACTGTCGTCGTCCTCTGTCGGCTTCCAAGCAAACTGCTCCAAGCCAAACAGCGTCCGGGTCAATCCGACACGTTCGTCATTGTCACTTGTGAGGAACGTAAAGAGCTCTGCTGCGTCACGAGAAGAGACGCGGTCAGGGACTTTGAAGTCCTCGCGCGTCTGGAAGAGGTGGCGGATCTGGGCGACACGAGCCGCGTGGGCGAACTCGTTGTCCATGAACGGCGGGATCGCCTGGCTGCCCACCGCCGGACTTGCAGGCGAGAACGAGCACACGCGCAGCGCCACTTGCTGCAGCTCACATGCAGACTCGATCTGGCGCCAGAACGCTGTCGGATCGGCTGTCATCTCCTCCCGCCAGAGCTCCGGACTCGCGAACGCGCCCATCCGGTTCTCAAAGTCAGCGACCTGCGACGTGAGCAGCGACGCGTTGAGCGATGGGAACGCCAGCTGCGCGACGGTCACCACGCACGTCCGAGCCGCGCACTTTCCCGACACACTCAAGCCAATGCCGGCGAGTCGCGGGTCCAGGAGCAGCGCTGCGAGCTGGTGGGGCTGTCGCGTGTGTCGCTGGCGACGCAGGAACGCCAGACTCCACCGCGACGTGTCGGTTCGTGAGAGCAGCGGCGACCGCGACAGTGTCGTCGACAGCCACATCTCGAGACACACAAAGACGCCGGGCGTGAGCTTTACAGACGACGTCGTGATGCGAACCTTGAGGAGTTCGACTGCTGCAAGCGGCAACAGCAGCTGGAGCGTGTTCGCTACCATCGTCCACTGGTTGTGGAACGCGTTGAGAATGTCTCGAGCACGACAAAGGATCGCCGACAGCCTTGCCGAACGGCTGTGCGACGCTACTGGCGAGCGCTGGTACCGTGCGACGAGCTCGTGCTTCCAGCACAGCACTTGTTTCAGCAGCACTGCGTAGCCGACGAGCTGGTCGTCGTGTGGGACGGGAACCGACAGGTGAAGCAGAGGCGCAGACGCTGCAGACGGAAGCTCTTTGTGGCGCGAGCGCTCGGCTTCGTTCACGAGCAGCGCGAGCTCCACGCAGCTCTGCACGACGTCTGGGACATTGCAGAGCATCGGCAGTGCGATGTCGCGAAGACGGTTCACGTCCTGGAGCATGCAGCCGCTCGCGAGCAACGGCGGCGTTCGCGATTGTGCGAACACGTCGGTCAGTTCGACTCGGATCTCGCTCGAGTAGTCGGCGACACAGAGATGGAGCGAGCGGCCGCTCCACTCCACGACCGTCTCGAACTGTCGCCGGAGCTCGTCGTACCACGCTGTGCGCTCGCGCTTGGACGTGACCCGGTGACAGCGTCGCTGGCACGACAGCAGCTGGCTCCGCGCGTGTTCGTCGACAAGGTACACGACTGCACGGCCTGGCTCGAGCGACGACGCGCGGCCGACGCAGAACGTGAGAGGACCCGACAACAGCTGCATCGACGAGGTGAGCTCGTCCACTTGCTGGCCGAGTTCGTCGACAGTTGCGGTCGAGAGCTCGCGAAAGTCGGCGCTCGCAGGAAACGCACAGCAGCGCTTGATCGCGTGCGTGAACTCGGCGCTTGAGAGGAATGAGACGCGCACGTTCTCTGCGATGCACGCGAGCGTGAGGTCTCGAACGACCGTGCGGCTGTCGTCTACTGTTTGCGCCGCTACTGGTGAGGAGAGTGGCGAAAGTGGTGGTCGTGGTGGAGGCGGAAGTAGGGATAAAGATGGAGACGGAAGCGCTGGAGCGTCGACAGTGGCATTGCGCACCGGACTGTCGCTGAACAAGCGCTTCCGGGACGACTCGTGCACGTTGAGCATCCGCTTCTTGGCCGAGTGGCGTCGCGAGTCTTCGAGCCGCCGCTTCTTGGCGGTCGACGTGCTCGTGTTGTCTGCGTTGCGCGCCACCGGCGACTGGTTCTCCTTGTCGTTGTGCGGAGATGCGGCAATCGCGTGCGCCGCTCGCTCTTTGGCCGGCCGGCCGCCTTTGCTGCAGCTCGTACTGTCTCCAGTGTCCACCACTTCGTCCTCGCTCGTGTTGTACGGTTTGTTCTGGGCGTTTGCGTCTCGAGATGCTTGGATGAGGTGTTCCGCAGCCCTCGAGCTCGCGTGGTCGCGTACGAACGGATCCGCCAGTGCACTACGGTCCCCAAGAACGAGCGCCAGTCGAGGAGGCGCCGTTGCGCTCGTGGCAGTGCCGTCGCTCGCCATGAGCCGGTCTGCGTCGCCTGTGCAAAGCGCGCGCGTGGCCTCAAAGTCCGCTACGCGGCAGTCGCGCATGATGTGCGTCGCCATGTCTGCTGGCGCTGATCGGGTCGTCAAGCCGCAGAACAAGCACCAGCGCAGCCCCACATCGTCGCCTGGTGGCATGGAGAAGTACGCGGCGGTTTGCACGCCGAGCCAGGCCGGATCACGCAGGCGGGAACTGTTCGCTGCCGCACCGTCGCTGCGCGAAGCCGGAGCCGACGGGCGCGCGAGCGGCGATCGCGGCGGCGGGGGAGGAGGCAGCGCCTCTGGCGGCGGCGCGTTGGGCGGCGGCTGCATCGTGTGCAAAGAGCGGATAGAGCGGAACTGCGGCGCGAGCGGGAGAAGGAGAAGTGGGCGACAGGCGGCGACGGCGCCAGCGGGGGCTCTTGTTCGTGGACGAGAAAGTGCGGGTGCACCTCCATATTCGCTTTGGTGGCGTTGTTCACTGTGACGAACACGACAGTGATGTTGTGCCACTGGTACACTGGTACTCTGTACCAATTCGAGTGGTACCATGGAAATCAAACAAGTGGCGTCCAATTGGACCCGCACAATTAATTGAAGGCAGGATGATGCTGCGTGGAGGAGGAGGAAGTCGGCGGGTGGCCGTGGCGACAGCGAGGCACAGCAGCCGCGCACTGGCGACCGCAGCCGCCACGAGCGGCAGCGGGAAGAAACACCCGTCGTCGCCTGGGCGCGTGGTGGTCGTGACGTCCGGCAAAGGCGGCGTGGGAAAGACGACCGTGACCGCGAGCTTGGGCTTTGGGCTCGCGGCCCGGGGCTTCCGCACGTGTCTCATTGACTTTGACATTGGCCTGCGAAACCTCGATCTGCACCTGGTGCGTGGATCATCTTACTATATTAGGGAATGCGACTGTGTGTGGCTGACCCTTGGCTGTCCTCCATCCTCTTTTAGGGCTGCGAGCGTCGCGTGATCTTTGACTTTATCCACGTAATCGAGAAGAACTGTCGGCTGAACCAGGCGCTGATCAAGGACAAGCGCCTCGACAACCTGTCGCTGCTCGCGGCGAGCCAAACGCGCGACAAGGACGCGCTCACGGAAGCTGGCGTGGAAGAAGTCCTCGATGAGCTCAAGCGAGACTTTGACTTTATCTTGTGCGACTCGCCCGCCGGGATCGAGTCGGGTGCGCGTCACGCCATGTTCTTTGCTGATGACGCAATCCTCGTGACGAACCCCGAGATCTCATCCTGTCGCGACTCGGACAAGATGATCGGCTTCATTGCGAGCAACTCGCTGCGAGCGCGGGAGAACCGCGAGCCGGTGCACCAGCGCCTGCTCATTAACCGCTACGACGCGAACCGCGTCAAGAACGACGACTGCCTATCGGTCGAGGTACGGGATGTGTCGTGTGTCCTATTATAGGTCATCATTAGTTCGGCTCACTTCACGCATTTCCACTATTTTAGGACATTGAAGAGATGCTCGGGCTCCCGGTGGTCGGTGTGATCCCCGAGAGCGCGCACGTCCTCACGTCGTCCAACATGGGGCAGCCAGTCATCGCGGCAGCGGGGGAGAAGGCAGCGACCGCATTCGATGACGCAGTCGCACGGTTCCTAGGCGAGAGCCGCGAGATGAAGTTCCTCGAGCCTGAGCCGCCCAAGAGCCTCTTTGGCCGCCTCTTTTCCCGATAAGCATACAAAGAGCAAGTCAAGAATGGGTGAAGGACCCGACCAGACAGACGAGTGCGTATCCTATGGTAGGGACAGACGGAAGACGGTTATATACAGGCGACCGACCCCTTAGCCTCGTCGGCTCTTGTCTTTGCCAGCGCTGCTCTTCTTCTTCTGCTGGTGCAGCTCCTCGGCTTCCTTCTGCTCCTGTTCCAGCACATTGAGACGCTCGAGCACTGGAGGCAGACGAACAACAAGAGCCAGAGAGCGTCAGTTCCCCCACTCCCACGCCTCCACAGAGCCACACCCGCACACTTGGTTCCCTCCCCACCTGGCAGCAGCTCGTTGTAGCGCTCCTCCGCCATACTGAAGCCCTCGCGCTTGATCTCCTTGAGACTCAGCTGCCGCTCGTGCGTGTCGGCCCGCTGCCCAATCTCATGGCTCCAGTAACCGGCCGTGCGCGCAAAGAAGTCGCGCAGGTTCTCGCCCATCTGCGGCGTCCGGTTCGCGTCGTCCAAGTTCAGCTGCTCTTGGAGCGCTTCCATCTCGGCGCGGATCGCCCGCCGGTCGTTCGGGTTCTTCTTCGACGCCTTCTTCTTCGTCTTCTTCTTCGCTGTCGGCTCCACGTCCTTCTCTTTCAGCATCTCGACCACCCGCTCGACCGTGTCGGCGGCTGTCGCCTCGGTCTGTCGCGGCCGTCGTGCGTCCCTGTCGTCGTCGCTATTGTCGCTGTCGTCGTCGTCGTCGTCGTCGCTGTCGCTGCCGTCGTCGCCGTCCGACGACTCCTCCGTCTCGCTCACTTCGCCCTTCCACACCTGCTCGGCCATCGTGCCCGGCAGGAGGAGCTCCCACGCGTCCAGACGCTTCAGGTCGAGCGACCAGCAGTCGTCCAGCGTGATCTCGCGGTCCCCGTCCTCCACGACGCCGCCGTAGACGTACAACGTACTCCCACGGATGATCAGCGCGGGGTTGATACGGGGACACGGCGCGGGCGCTGCGTCTTCTGCTTCGTCTTCTGGCTTCTCTGGCTTGGCGTCCGCTGCCACCACCACGTCCCGGATGCTGCTGGCGCCCGCCAGTGTCGTCTTTGCCTCGGTCTTGGCCTCGTCGTCGTCCTCTTTCGACTCCTCTTCTTCTTCGTCGTCCTCGAACGCAACGTCCTTCAGTGTCGCCACTGGCGCGTCCGCCTTCTCCTCGTCCTCGTCCGCTTCGTTGTCAATGTACACGAGGTTCCCCGCTTCGTCCACGTACCCAAACTGGTTCTCCAGCATCTTTTCAAAGTCGTCGTCACTGTCGCCACTGTCGTTTCCACTGTCGTTTCCACTGTCGTCGCCTCCATTGTCGTCCTCTGTCGCGTCTCCGCCCTTCTTCTTCCGCCGTCGCTGTCTCTCGCTCTTCTTCCCCCGCAGCTTGAACTCAAACCAGCGCCGGCGGTCCATGTCGTAGACAAAGAGGTCGTTAAAGAACGTACTCTGGATCGCATGGCGCCGTTTCTCTTCGTCAAAGACACCCCCAAAGAGAATAAACCGCTGCTTGTGCACTGTCACTGCAGCGCCACCGCGCGGACTCGGCGCTTGGCCTTTCCGCGATAGCTTCTCCCACGTCGGGTCCTGCTGCTTGAGCACAGGCGCCATGTGGAGCGCCCACAGGTCGGCGTATACCTTCCCTTCCGACTTCTCGCCCACGTTCTTCACTTTCGCGAACCCGCCGTAGACAAAGATCGTGTCTTTCGACGGGTGTACCGCCAGCTGACAGCCGCTCCGCGCTGCCGGTGCGAGTTTGTGGGCTGGGACGTTCACTTTGCGCCACTTGTGATCCGCAAAGCTAAAGAGGAAGACGTCGTTGAACCACTTGGTCTCCCGTGCGGCCTCGTAGAAGCCGCCAAAGACCACGAGGAAGTTGCGCCACACGACCATGCGGTGGCCGCTCCGAGGTGATGGCCCGCCCTTCTCCTCAATCGCTTCCCACGCGTTCGTCTTGAGGTCCAAGCGCCAAAAGTCCTGAGGTATGCATACGTATACACGCGTGTCAGAAACCCCAAACCTATCATATAGACTAACAGAACGAATGAACCCACGTACGCGGTAGTGGTGGAACTGGTCAGCGGTCGCGAACTCGCCGCCAAAGACGTAGAGGTGGTCACGGTAGACGACGGATTGGTGGCTGCAGCGAGGCGGCGGCGAGTTGGGCGACGAAATGAGCTTCCAGTCGGTCACATTAGCGTCCAAGCTCCAGCGGTAGAGGTCGTTGTAGCAGACGTTCACGTCGCCGTCAAAGTACTCGCCGCCAAAGAGCAGGAGCTCGCCGCTTGGGAGCGCCGAGAGCGTAAAGTTCGCGCGCGGCGATGGCTGCGCAGCTGTCTCGACTGTCACGTGCGTCCGCTCGGCGTCTTTGCGCACAAACTCCTGGAGAATGAGCTCAATGTCCTCCTCTTCGAGCTGTTTGCGGTCCTTTTTCAGGCCTTTTTGCGCCTGCTTGGCCTTCTTCGCCTCGATGCGCTGCGCCTTTGTGAGCTCCTTCTCGGGCTTGCTCTTGCCGCCACCGCCGCTCTTCTTCTTGGCCATTGGAGCAGGACGATGTATGTGGGAAGACACTCACTTGACTGGCGGCAAAGTAAAGATGCGGGCACAAAACCGTAATTAATGCTGTTTCAGAGTCTTGCAGATTGAACACCAACACTTCTGAAATTACGCATGTAGACTTACAGGTGCAACCTCAAGGTTGACCTTGGCGGTGTGGATGGTTGGGTTCCTCGTGCGCTGCGTCCCACCCAACGCATGCGGCAACCTCCAGCGAGAATGGCCTGCCTGGTCTCGCAGACAACACGCATATTCTTTCTCCAATGGAGGATGCCAGTACAGTACTTCTCCTGCTTTCTTGACTCGCGTCACCATCCACCGACCTCCAGGCGGCGTGAGTGGCGAGACGAAGAGAAACCGAGAAGAAGGATCGACAGCGTTTAACAAACTGCTGAGCAAACGAGCCCAGCGCCTGCCTTGCACATCCGCTCTCCAGTTCACCAGAGACGCACTCACACTTGGTGGAGTGAGATCCGCTCCTTTAGGAAGTCACTCCCACACCCATGGACCAGGATGGACAGCCGCTCCGGACCTCTCCATTCTGCCCCGAGCACCAAGCTGCGAGCCAACACTCTGTCCAAAGTCGCTTGCGTTTGCCCTTTCGATACACTTGTCGTGTCGTCACGGGCACAAACACACACACGCTCGCCACCGCCAGTACAGTACCACCAAGTCCAAGTCCGTGGTGTCTCCACGCGTGGTGCAAAGGCTCGAGGTCGCGAGCCAGCAACACGACGTTCGCAGTATAATACCACTGAATCTTTGCGAGGGGACGTGCGTCAAGTGGCGTCGTTGGGACAACAGCAAGAGACCTCCATTTCCAGCAAGCCAAGCTCAAGCTCAAGCGAATGCTCCGTGCGGTGGTACAGTTCAGCTCCGTACGGTGCTCTCTGTGGAGTGGGGAGTGATGAAAGCGACCTGTGCAACACGACTTCCATTAGCCAATGCGCCGTTTCGGCAAGTGGAAGGGAGTTGTCGTACTGAGTGTCCAAGTATTGGACAATATCCAATGTATCATCATCCGTCCCAGTATCACCTCGTTGGAAAGAGCGAGTCAGTAGTAGCAAGAGTGTCGTGCATTGGTGCACGTCGTGATTATTCCGCTGGAATGTCCACCGTACAGATACTGTACAGACGCGTCCGTATTGTCGTGTGACTTGTCGTCTGTCGCACTCGGCAATTCACCTCGGCCAGCGTAGCACGAGCCCGACTGACCTCTCTCATGGGCGACTTCTACGACGAATTGCTGGACGAGACCGACGCGCTCGCGCGCGACTTCTTGCGCGCCGAACTCTTCTCCGCCGAGCGCTTTGCCGCCGACGCCGAGCCCATGGCGCCGTGGGTCGCGTCGCCGCTCCCGGCGCCCGTGGGCATGCGCTACTGGCTCAACGTCACCGACACGACCGTGCAGCGCGGGTCGTCGCACGCCACGAGCTTCCTCGTCGCCGCGACGCTCAGCGACGCCATGAACGCGACGGCTGCCGACGCATCGTCGCTCTACAAGTGCATGGAGACGGAGGTCGTGGGCTCGGACGTGCTCGTTGACGCCCACGTGCTCGAAGTCGTCCGGCCACGGACAAAGGAGAGTCCGCACGAGTGCGTGACACTCAAGCACGTCAAGTACCGGTCGGTGCTTGAAGAGTACCAAGCCGAGGACTTTCTCCTCGTAGAAGCAGCGAGCAAAGGCGTCGGCCCCGACGGCCGCCAGTACGCGTACAAACTCGTGCGATCCGTGGACATTCCCGGCTCGGACGAGCTCCTCGAGAGCGACGACGTGCGGCTCGAGCTCCACCGCGGGTGGATCCACCACTTCTTCCTCCTCTTCACCGAGACAGCGTGCCCTGGTGTCTTGCGCATGGACGTCTGGCTCGACGTCGACGTCACGCAGTCCCGCGCCCACTTCCACGGCGGCTTCTCGAGTCTCCACGACGCCTTCAGTCTCGCCATCCGGTACCGGCACCTCGTCGAGAATGCGTCGCCCACCACGTCTGCTGCGATCGCCGCCCACACACGCGTGACGCCGCTAGCCGCACTCGCACACTTCCCCCCAGCGTTCGTCGTCGTGGCTCAAGACCGCGACCGCGTGTGTCAAATGTGCACGAAACGCGTCGGGCTCTTTAGCCGCAAGCGACGGCACGTGTGCGCGGTCTGCGGCGTCTTCCTCTGCTCGCCGTGTGTGACAGCGACCGAGTTCAACGCGTGGAAGCTCTGCGCGCTCTGCTGCGACCGGAACGAGAGCCTCATTGCCCGCCACACCGTCTCGCGCCTCGCGTCCTCGAGTCTCGCTAAGCTGAGCTACATGGCGAAAGTCAAGATGGGCTTTGAGAAGCACCGCCAGTCGCTGTACGGCGGCGAGCGCTCGGCGCTCATCAACCGCCGCGCGACGGTCACAGCGGCGCGGCGGAAGCTCAGCGGTGGCGGCTCGGCGCGGATGAGTTTCATTGCCAAGACGAGCGGGAAGAGCGCGTACGACGTGCTCGCAGACGGCGGAGGCGCCGACAGTAGCGGCTACGAAGGCCGTGGGAGCCTCTTTGACGCCGTGAACCGACCGACCGCGTCGCTCTCGACGCCTCGGATGAACACGTACCAGAGCAGTAGCAGCAGTAGTAGCAGTAGTCGGGTCGGATCGTTCAGTGGGAGACCCCCGGCCCCACCACCACCTGTCGAGCACTCGTTGGCGCTCGTACCGGCCAAGCCGTTGCCGTCTCCGTCGGCCTCGTCGTCCGCTGCGAACGACTACTACTTGAGCAACATCACGCGCACGTACAGCATCTCCAAGTCGCGCGTTCAGCTGCTGAACGACGACCAACAGACGCGCTTGTCGGCACGTACGACGTGGCGGAGCTCAGCCCAGAGCGACTTTGCCGAGATCCACAGCATCCCCGAGGCCGAAGCAGCTGCGCCTCGCAGTGCCGCTCGAACGTACTACGACCCAACGTACTGAGAGAGAGAGATAGGTAGACATGACACCAACCCCCCTGTCGAACGCAGACAGGGAGCCCCCTAAGTATGAGACGCATCCGAGTACAGTACCCATCTTCCCACCCGTCCATTGTCTACGGCCCTCTCTCTCTAGCTCTCGTCTCCCTTGGCTTTCTTCGCTGGGGGCTGCTGCTGTTCGTCCTCGTCCTCGTCGTCCGCTGGCTCCAGTCCGTCGTCCTCAGCCACTCGTGGGTGCTTGAGACTGCTCGTGACGCTCGTGAGGCTCGTTGGGAGCTCGTGGATCTTGATGCCCGTAAGGAGGTACCCACTACAAGCGCTCATCGTCATCTCTGGGTGCGTCCGACCGGGCAACACCTGCTGCTCCCGCGTCCACGTCTCACTCAACTGCAAGTCAATGACCGCAGTGAGGGCGTGGAGCGTACTAAACACGCGCGTGAGTGGCTCGAGGTACTCCGAATAGACGACAAACGGCTTCGAGCACGCGAGGTACGGCAAGAGCGCCAAGAGCACGCGCTCCGGGTCGTAGCTGCTCGCAATCACGAGCGCGTCCGACGTCGCGCGCACGTGTTCCCGCACGACGGCCGCCGAAGCGCGCGGGACTTTGTTCGCGAGGTTCCGGGCCTTCTTGGCTTCGTACCGCTTCCGCTGGTCCGCAGTGAACGCTGCAAGCCGCGCGGCCATCGCGACTTCCCGCTCGGCCGGCGTGAGGCCGTCCCGCGGCGGCTCGAGCGGCGGGTCGACGACGTCTTCTTCTCGCCGGCTCAAGTTCGCCACGTCTCGGAAGCTAAAGTACTCGATCGACGCGAGCGTGCGCTTGTCAAAGTTGAACCGCCGGAGGATGTCGACTGACGGCTGCTGGCCGTCGTACGCTGCGAGGATCCGGCCGTGGCCGTTCTGCCGCTCGGCGATCGCGCCAATCACGAGCCCCATGCACGTGTCGACAACGAGCACTTGGGCGCCAGCAAACACGTTCGCGTACACGAGCATCTGGCCGAGCGAGTCTTCGCGCAAGTTGCACGTCTTGAGCGGGTTCTTGAGCCGGTACGTGCGGCAGAGCGACGTGGCGGTGCACTGGAGGATTTGGACGCGTGGCATGTACTTTTGCTGCTTCTTCTTGAGGTACTTTTGCTTCGAGAACTCGGTCTTGGCGCCCCACGTCTCGCTGTTCTCCACGAGCCGCTGGATGATCTCTTGTCCTGACGCGCCGCTCTCACGCAGGCCCGCGATCGCAGACGTCGACAGCTTCTGCGCTGTGTTCGTGTCTGCGTACGTGCGGTTGTCGCTCGCAGGCACAAAGCCGTCACCAGTCTCTGATAGCAAGGAGTGAGACACATGAGCTCATGGACGGATAGTCTCCTAATATAGGTACGCACCGGGGGCGACAGGGTCCGGGAAGAGCCCGCCTTGGACGCGCACAAGCTTCTTGTTCTGCTCCTCAAAGATTGCGCCGTAGCACGCGCCAATCACAGGCCGTAGCGGCGTGAGCTTCTTGCCCACGCGGATCGTCCTGGGAGCGAGCCATGACAATCATGAATGTTACAACATCCTCCATATTGATGGATGGCTCGCTCGCCTGCCTCACATACTCCACAGAGGCACGCACTGGTCCTTCTTCACCTCCTGGAAGAACATGCGGCCGTCGCTCGTCTGGCAGATCACAGTGTCGCCCTCGTAGATCACGTTCGGTGCGCGCGCGGCGGCCACCGCGGCAGCGGCATCGCTCGGAGCTCGCGCCGCCATCAGCGTCCAGATCACTTGGCCACTGTGTCGAAAATGAATGGGTGGCGACTCGCACTCCCAGAATGAAGCATGGGCTCTAATTCTGCGACGCGTAGATTTAAAACAGGCTCAGATCTAGCACGAATCGAGTCCGATCGGTTTTGAAAGGAGTCTGGTCTCCAGACACTGGAGCTCCGCACACCTGACGTTGACCGAGACGCTGATGCATTCCATCCAACAGCCTCTCTGAGCGTCGACCAGCGTGACTGGAACTGCTCGACGTGTCGTGCGACGGTGGCTTGTCGGATTCAGACCGCGTGTTGTATCGCCTGATAGGCGTCCTACACACGAGGCAGCGACGGGCTCCCCCATCGCTTGGATGGCGAACTCGTCGTGGCTCGCATGAAACCCACCGCGGTCTGCGGTTTCCGGTTCTTGCGGGTCGGCGACGGCGAGAGTGGCAAGGAGGCCACTGCCGTCACCGCTCTCTCCATTGCTGTCGGCTGCAGACTCGGCACGCTCACGCACCGCGCGATCTCTTGTTGCTTCTCAATCTCGAGCAGCGCGTCAACCGACGGTGTCGTGCTGTGTCGGACGACCGTTGCTGCATGCGGGTCCCACACTTGATTCGCGCGCTTCCACTCGTCGAAGCTTAGAATCTCGTGCGAGTGAGAACGCGGGCGAGTGGGGGACGCTGACGAGTGCCCACCACGCTGGTCCGCACTCTGCTGCTGTCTCTTGAGTGCTACGATGGTTTTCGTCGGGGACCCAAGGCCCCGAACGTGTTCAGTTGTTCCCCTTCTCCCCGAGTCGGACCGCGGGAGCACGGTCGCAACAAGCGCTTGGACTTGACCCTGTAAGGTCTCGATCTCGTTCTTGAGGTCCTCGATGATCTTCATCGCGTCCCGTTCGCGCTCTTCGCTCAGTTTGCGCTCCTTCCATGCGATCTCGCACTCTTCGCGGTAAAACACGAGGTTCTTCATTTCCTCGTCCTGGACCTGCTGGTTCGTCTTCACCTTGATCGCTGCGAGCACGAGCTCATTCTTGATCTCGAGACACTGCAGCAGCACAGAATGAGACGCATGCAAGAGCTCGTAAACGCGAAGGACCGGCTCAACGAGCGTCTCGGATCAACGAGCTCCTTCGCTCCCGCAGCCACTCACTCGCTCGCTCCCGCAGCCACTCACTCGCTCGCTCCTACCTTGTCCATGATTTTGCGCTGGGCTCGGATCTGCTCGCGCAGGAGCGTACTGAGCTGCGCGTACTCGTACCGAAAGCGATCGAAGACGCGCATGAGGCGTCGCTTGCGTGTGGCGTCGTCGAGTTCCTCGGCCTCGAGCACCTCGAGAATGTCGCGCTCGGCCGCCTGGTACCTCCGATAACTCTCCTGCTCATCAACGAGTTGGTGCGCGAACGCGGTCTCTGCGTCCAGTGCCATAGTATCATGACTAGCGATCTCCGTGTTAGTAGTGTGCGCAGCCATCCGAACTCGAGCGATTCAAGCCACGTGCATAATTGGTGTGACACCACTGTATTTTCGGCGTCCGACGCTTCAAGATTCTACTTATGACCCATTTTCGGGGGAAATTGATTGCTTGGCTTTGGATGGTCGTCTGACACGTCAGTGCCAAAGCAAACGGTGTGCTGATCGCTAGTGACGAAAATGTCAGCTCTGGGGGCAGGCAAGTGGATGCAAACGCTTCAATGCGTCAAGATGGCTACCTGACACGCACACCACGGCCGATAGGGTTGCCCCAGAAGCGTACTCGTACTCGTACTCGTACACGTCCCGATTTGAGAGCGAGTTCATCGTTGCGAGAGTGTTTTTAATCTCGCTCAACATTGGGTGGTCTCCACTTCGCGGCGCGCGACGAGCACACTCCCATGGCAGCTCAGAAGGCTTAGAAGGCTCAGAAACTCGCTCGCTCGCTCGCTCGAGAGCAGCAAGACCGCGTCAACCGGCGATGAACGCGAGCTTCATGTCGCGCACCGGCGCTTGTAAGCGGTTGTGTGCGAGTCATGTGCCTTGGCAAAAGATGCGACTTGCGACGGCCAATCCCTGAGCTTGCACGGCGATGCGCGGGCAGCAAGCCGCAGGCGGCACCATTACTCTCGCGCACGTAGATTGAGCAGCAACCCCAACCAACCTGCACCAAGACACTCGTTCAGCTGTTTGGCCGAACACTCGTTCTGCGCAGGCAAGTTCCCAAGAAAGTGGCTGCCGAACTCCATCCAGTTATCATCACAATACTCGACTCAGTTTGTTCAATTGCATTTTTAGAGCGCCACGACTCTTCGAGTTTTGACCTCTTGAGATTCGATTCGAGTCGATCTCCATGCTTGTCGCTGAAAGAACGAGCGAAACCGACCTTGCGCGCTCGCTGCTCGTCCGTAGAATCAAGTGGAGAAGAAACAAAACAGTCGAGTCAACACTTGCTTTTGGTCGGGGGGGGACACATCAAGCCATCAACATACAGTTTGCAGCATGAGACAGAGCGGAGCAGACAGCTGGCGAGCCGCGGTATACTCTGATCAAGTCAAAGGTGCTGGCTTTCACCAAGAGCTTGTCGGCATGCGCGTCACTGGCATGCTAACCTCCAAAGAGGAGAGAGATCGCTCGAGCAGCGCGAGCGATGTCGGCGCCGCCATGCGCTCCCGCTCTTTGCTCTTTGGATATGCCTCTCGTTCTCGTCTCCTCCGTCGCTCTCGCTGTATCTCTCTCCATGTCTTTTCCAACGTCCACACCCGACAACAGGCTCGAGCTGCACCAGCGACAGCGCCAAGGGCGACACGCCCGACGGACGTGAAGAGCTCCTTGAAAAGCGGTGGTGGAAGTGAAGGTGGCGCTTCGGCGGCGACCTTTGCGAAAGAGTTGGTCTGATCTACTGTATCAGATGGTGTGACCGGATACTCACTCAGTTCATGTGCTTCACCAAAATGCATGTCGTGCACCTAAAACACAGTCATCGGCGGCACCTAAGCCCAAGCCAAGCGAACTTCAAAGGACGCCCGTCAGTCGCGATGGCTGCTACAAGACGACCGAGAGCGCATTGCGACACACACTGTCCTGCCGAGTCGGTCGGTCTTCGCCTTGAGAACCAAACAAGGGCCGCTGGCCGCCGACACATCTGATGATTCCTCACCCCTTTGTCTCGCTGTCTCGACGACGACTTTTCGCTCTTCTGTCGGATCAATCGAGCGAGAAGTCGTGGCCTTGCAGACGCATCTGGGTGTGTTTACACTGCGCGCGCGTGATTGGCTCGCTCCTTCTGATGCGCGCCACTCATCGTCTCGGACGAGTCAGGCTCGTCTGGGCGCCACAGATGGCTCGTCTCCTGCACACGATTACGACCGATCGTTTGTTTTCAGCTGCACGGCGCAGAGACCAGTCATCGTCGCAGTGTGGAGCTCTCGAGCGAGTCGTCCTTGAGACTTGACGATCTCGTTGGAGGCTTCTCCTTGGGAGTCAGTCACCTTCCACTGCGCCAACTCGGTTGTCACGCACCCGTGGCCAGTGTTGTCACGGCCTCACTTTTGTAGTGTCAGCCACCGACGCGCATCCTCTCGGCGCCGCCGCACACTCGTGTATCACTCGCCTCACTCGGCGACTTTGAAGCAAACCCACCGAGGTGATTGTTTGATCGATCGAAGCGATCTCTCCCAAGCTCAAGCCAAAGCACAATGTTGATGGAGCACCACGCACTGCGCACCAGCTGGCCCGCGCCCGCTCCGGACGCGGACTACCCGCCGACGCTCGAGCAGCAGCACTTCCCGACGCCGTTCCACGGCTACGCCGCCTTCCCGCCGCCTCCCGTGCGCTACAAAGACGACGAGTCGGCGCGCACGACCTTCGGCTCGCTCTACGCGGCGCTGCACTCGCAGCAACAGCCCACGGACGAGCACAGCTACTACCACGGCAGCAGTGGAGGCTTCAGTGGCGGCGGCCACTTCAGCATCCCGTCGCCCACGTCGCTCTTGCCGCCGCACCACGCGCTCTCGCTCTCGCTCCCGCGTCCAGGCACCGCCTCGACGGGCCCGCCGTCCTCGTCGTCATCGTCGTTGGGTACACGGAAGGCGTCCGAGGAAGAGCGCAAAGCGAAGCACCGAGAAGCCCAGCGCCGGTTCGTCCGACGCAAGAAGGTGCGAGAGAGTGACGTGTAGAGCTGTGGTTGGCTACCTGGGACCCAGTGCTCACTGTGGTTCTTCTGTCTGGACTTGTAGGCCGAGATGGTCCAGCTGAAACAGTACGCAGTGGAGCTCGAGCTCCAGTACCAACTGCTCGAGATCACGCGGGAACGCATTGAACTGGAGCAGGAGAACCGCGCGCTGGAGAAGGACGTCGAGCTGGCGCGGCAGGAAGCCGAGCGTTCGGGAGCAACTGAGCCGGAGGACGTCAAGGTACGAATGAATGCCACTGGCGATTCTCTGTGGATGCGAAGACGTATGATCATCTAACGTGCTTGTCTCTCTCTCTATCTGCGTTACAGCGAGAACTCCTCCCCATTCAGCTCCCTGAGCTCCATTTCAGCTACGAGTGGTGATTGGTCACTGGGAGGGACGGAGTCGTTCGAGCGATTGGGCCGAGGAGCGTACTGCACCCTGTTCACCCCGAGACCGATGGACTCGCTCGCCTCTTCCTTCACGGCGACCGGGTAGTAGTAGACTTATTTATGCGGCAGCTCGGCTTGGAGAGAGCTAGCCTTCCCCCCAACGCTCCGACATCGCCAAGGCAGGGCAGGGACAAACCCGTTTGCCACGCGTCAATAGACATTGATGCAATGATGGTAATGTCCATATTTCCTTCCACACTGTTATTCCCAGAAACCTGGATCGGGTCGGGTCAATAGTATTATTGTATGAGAGCGGAACCACATCCCAGTCTCGAAAGACAGGGAACACTAAAGAGTAGGCGGACAGTGTCTGTTCACTCTTCAGAAGTCAACTCGACCAGCACGGATCGCGTCAGGCAATCTGGTGGTCGTGCTTTGAGGCGAAGCGAAGCCTCCGCGCGTCAGCTCATCAAGTCACGACGGGCGGTTCAGCACAAGTCAAAGTTCGACAGTCGAGCGTGGCGGTAACTCACGGACCACTATCCCCGAGTGGTGAAAGGTCACGATGATCAAGAGGATACAGGACAGTTCCAACTTGCTCGATTCTGCATACCTCCAACCAATCATCACTCACGGAGTCGCATCCAGTTCGACCTGCTTCAACAGCGCACGAGCGAGTAATTCCGAGAGCTTGACACGACCGCGGCTTTGAATCGGGACAGATCCAGCGTTGGCTATAGCGCCGGCACCCGAGCCAGGAGACCACGTTTGCTCGAGCTTAGTCGAGGTCAAGTCGGTCTGTACTTGAAGTAGACAACAGCGTACCAGTGGTATGCGTTTTCACTAACAACCAGTACGGGTTTCACTTTAACGAGGTTGTCGTCCAGAAAACGACGTGAGCATCGTCGTCTTGCGGAACGGCACGTGTGCTGCGAACTTCACGAGCTACTGCGGCTGCTGCACCTCAGAAATCCAAGTGAATGGCATCCTATTTGGTAGTATCTGCGCTGGGTCGAACGCCAACAGGACTTGCTTCGGAGTTGTCTCCTGTTTGTCTGAGCTTTGAAAAAGAAACGAGTGGATCTCAGGACCCGAGGATATGCTATTTACTGTTTGTGACCAGCAAATTCAATAATATTTACAATAACACTCTTACCTGCCGCGAATTTAGCCAATCACAGTGTTTGTTTTGCTAGCCAACTGATTGGCTGTCTCAGCGTCTCTCCCAAATTTGAAATTTCTGTGGAAATAATATTTCCACAGAAATTCTCCGGAGTTTTACGAAATCGTAAAAGTGGCTCATCCATTCTCATAAATATCGATTTTAGCTACACATCTTCCATCATTCGCATTTTGTAGCCGCACGCTGGTCAAATCGCATTCGTGACAAGCAACCTTCGCGCGACATCTTGTCTCCATCGCGAGATATCCAGAGAGCACCAAACCAGCAGAAGCAAGCACGCACGAGCTCCCAACGACCCACCCGCACCCACCTCCCGCACTCCGCGATTGCTGTCGACCTACCGGCGTAAGTGGAAGCCACCATGTACCAGGACTCGCCCGCCGACTCGGACAATGGCGGCGCGCGCGTGTGGAAGGACACGTCCGCTGAGGAGCTCTACGGTTCGTACTTGGACCGGCAGAGCGACCCGCGGCACACGGCGCTCGGTGCGGCCGGCTTGCGCATGACAGCGAACGGGCACCAGCACCCGGACATCACGGTCGGCTTGCTGGACGAGAGCGAGAGCGAGACGAAGAAGAGAGAGTACTCGGGCCGCAAGAAGGTCTGGCCCGGCGCTCTCTTTCTCTTCGTCGCGACCGCCGGCGCCCTCGCAGCCATCACGTTCTTCTCGATCGACTTGTACGACAAGGCGCAGACGCAGCAGGATCTCTCGGAAGAGATCAACACGCCGAACGTTGCGAAGAAAGCGATCCCGATCAAGAGTACGTCCGATTGGTGGAGTGGCGACCTGGTAGTCAGCTACCGGTATACCGGTATGTGGGAGACTGACTGTGTGGTATGGATCCGCCCAGTCTGCGCGCTGCCAAACTACGTGACGGACGCTGGGAAGCTGTACGCGAGCGGCGGCGACACGTCGAACGCCAAGCACGAGGTGCACTTTACGGGCATCAACTGGAGTGGCATGGAGAACATTGAGGGCGTGCCCCACGGTCTCGCGACGGGCCAGAGCGACCTGGTGCGCACGAAAATGAGGTCGCTCATTCTTTTTCCAGATAAATGGCGCTCACTGACTCTTTTACCGTATGCTATTTATTAAATAGGATGAGATCGCAGCGAAGCTGAACGAGATGGAGATCAACGCCGTGCGCCTGCCGCTGAACGCCAAGATGATCATTGAGAACACAGCGCCAGACACGACGCGGTTCGTGAACCGCAGGTCGACCGACCTGAACGTCGGCGCGTACGTGGACATGATCAAGAAAGTCGTCCAAGGGCTCGCGAAGAAGCAGATCGCCGTGATGCTCGACATCCACAAGATCGACCCCGAGTTCAAAGACGACACGTCCGAGCACCTCTGGTACACGGACGCGTTTCCACTCGCAGTGATGGTCCGGATGTACCAGACGCTCGCGACCGAACTCTGCAACGACCTGCACTACAACATCATTGGGATCGACCTCAAGAACGAGCCGATTGGCGGGTGCTGGCCGGCCCGTGACACTGACGCGTACTGCCCTGCTGACCGGAACTGGCCGCGTGCAGTCGAGCGGATCGGGAATGCGATCCTCAAGATCTGTCCGAACTGGCTCATTGTCGCAGAAGGGCTCTTTGCAGAGAACCAAGTGCGGGAGATCAACGGCGCGAACATGACGTTCAGCGACTGGTACGGCGCGAGTCTCCAGAACGCGTCCGTGAACCCGATTACGCTCACGCCGAGCAACAAGCTCGTGTTTGCGCCGCACTTTTACTCGCCGAGCGTCTACCCGGCCGCTTACTTCTTTGCCAAGCAGAGTGCGACAACCGACAGTGTGACAGTCGAAGAGTACCCCGACACGCCAGCGGGGAACGCGCTGCTCAAGGCCGCCGTGACGAAAGTGCTTGACGAAGCGTTCGGGAACGCGATGACCGCGTCGGGCGTCCCGACGTTCTACGGCGAGTTTGGCGGCATCTACGGCGCTGCGGAGCTGCTTGTGGGCAAGACGAGCACGCGGGTGATTGACATTCTGATCCAGTACGCAGCCGACAAGGGCATGTCGGGCGGCTTCTCGTGGGCCCTCAACCCAGACGGCCAGTACGACTTTAACGACAAGTACGTGCCGAAAGCGAGCGGCAAGCCGAGCTGGAACTTTGGGCTCTACGCCGACAGCAAGTGGGACACGTACAACGACGACTACGCTAAGGGCCTGCAGCAGCTCAAGGGCAACGGCATCATCCCGTGCTTCAACAAGACGATCGGCGACGACACGGCGGGCTCGGCGGGCAGCATGGCGTCGGCAGCGACCGTGACGACGCTTGCGCCAGTCGCAGCCGCCACCAGGACGCCAGTGCCAGTTGGAGCCATCGTGACGCCAGCGCCGGTCGGAGCCATTGCGACACCCGTGCCAGTAGCGACCACGGACGCGTCCACTGCACGGAACGCAACTGCGTGAGTGGGTGGGAAAGAGAGGGAGAAGGGGGCGAGTGAGTTTTTCGTTCGTCCGACGGTGTATGGCAATCAATCCACGATCGTGCTCAGATAGTGGGATCAGGCGCAGGAGGGGGGACTGTCCACGCGTCGGTCGGTCGTGCTCGGATCGGAGAGCGAAGGCGAACGAGCGCGTGCGATAACTACGTGAATAAGTCGGCAAGCGCGCTTGCCTCATCCGTCGCGATGACTACCAGGAAGTCAAGAGTCAGTGGCTGCCTTAACTTGCTTCTGTCTTCAGTGGTTCGTTCCCATGTCGCGAGGCGGTCGCTACGACTCGACGCGGACTTTCTTGGCCGCTCGGCGCTCTTCACTCTCGCACGCACGCTGCGTCAACAGTGAACGCCACCCCAAGAGACACGAATGAGTCAAAAATGAGCAACCTCATTCCAGCCAGCACTCAACCACACCCACCCACCTTGATGGCAAACGTCTTGTCGAGTAGCTCCAGATACTTGCGGCTGTAGGTCTGCAGCTTGAGCGCATTGCGCTCCTGGGCCTGCTTGCGCTGGACGTTCACGGCTTCCGACGCGGCTTTCGTGGCCGCCACCTTGTGCGCGTACTGGGCGTTGAGTCCGTCGACCACCGCGGCCTTCGCCTTCCACACGTTCGCCCCGTACGCCTGCTGAAGCTCCAGGTTCATCACACTGGCGTCCAGTTCGTTCGTTCGTTAGCTCTCTGTCTGAACTCGATACACAAGCCCACAGACCCACAGACAGACCCACGCACCGATTGCTCTGGTGCTCAAACTGGATCTGCAGTTGCTGGAGCGCCGCTTCCCACGCGTCCACGTCCCGCGCGCTCTTCCCTATCGGTGCGCGCACAGTGTAGCGCTGCAGGTCGACCGCATCCAGCGCTACGCCAGCTGCGACGCGTTTGAATTCGCTCTGCAGGCGCGGGCGGCCCGCGAACGCTGGCGCGTACTCGGGCAGGAACGCTAGGTACCCACTGGTCGGCGGCGTGAAGCTCGCCATCTCGGCACGGATGAGCTGCTGCACGGCAGCCCGTGCGGCCGGCGCTTCGAGCTCCACGTCCACGTACCCAAGTGCATCGATGAGCGAGCGGCTCTCAAGCAGCAGCGGACATGTGGTCGGCGCTGCTGGCGGCGGTGGTGACGCCTCCATTGGCATTTCGTGATTTCGTGCTGTTTTTTAGGTTTGTGGTGAATGTGTGGCATACAAACACAACATGTATCCTATATTAGGTCTGTCGATGAAGGTTATGCCTGCAGCAAGGAGCTCTCTGCTGCAGGATTAGTGTTCATCGGCACGAGAGAGCCGAGTGCGCACCACGTCACGTCGTGGCCGCTGGAGAAGCGCGCGTCTACGAAGCAGAGAGGGGGCGGGCAGCGCCGAGTACCTTCGTCGCCTTATCGCTGATCATGGGTCCCGCGACCCCGGTGCTCTCTTGCGAGAGCGCTAGCAATTCTTTTTTTCGATGGTCCTATTCGCTTTGTGGCGCCTGTTGTCCCCCGCCACCTATCGCGCGCTCCTCCTGCTCCGCTGCTCACGCACATGTTGTCTGCAAAGGACCAGCGTCCGCGCGCGTGCGCTGCCGCAAGAGCCGCAACACAAAGCTCGCGGGCGACGCACGCGGACGCCAACAAGTGGAAGCGGCTCCTTGGCGCTGGTGGCGTCACGCACCACGGAGCCGCCTCCTTTGTGCAGTGGTGGGGAACGTAAAGACAGCCGACACGCATACAAGCACGTGTATACATCACACACAAACACACACCCATCCACACAAGTCGCACAAGTCGTCTTCCCTTCAATTTGGTTGCTTGCGAATTGCACTCACAAACCCAAGCGTGAAATAAAACCTGAAGACGCACTTGGGTTTTGTATGGTATACAATCCCCGAGTTGCTCGCGAGCACCAGGTTTGTCTGGTGGGCAATTGTTCAGGACACGCGCGACGAATACGAAGAGTGCGGACTACGTACGATGCTGAGCCTCCTTGCGCGCGCGAGCGGCCGAGTGGCGGCGGCTGAGACGCTCGCCAAGTCCGCGGCGGTGCGGCTGCTGGCCACGGACACGGTCGAGCCTGCAGCGGAGCAGGTGCGCAAGCCGCGCAAGAGCCGCAGCAATGTGCTCTTCGCCGACAAGCAGCAGGAGACGTCATCGTCGGGAGGAGAAGGTGACGCTGGCAAGCACGTGGCGACAGCACCGCGCAAGAAGAAGACGTTTGCGTTCCGCAACAAAGCGGAGCAGAAAGAGCCCGAGCCGGAGCTCGAGGTGTTTGACTACCCCGCGTACTGGGACCGCGACTTCCCGGCGGACTTTGATGACGCCATGAAGCACGAGGTCGAGAAGCTCCAGATCTTTTCGGACTTTACGCCGTACTTGGACTGTACGTGCGTGGCTATGGCTATGTGGGGATGGATGCGTGATATAATCGAGGGAGCTCACACTGTCCCCAGTGTCGTGGCAGAAGGAGATCCACGAGCTGTTTGACGGCGAAGACATTGTGCTGACGCTCAACGTGCCGCTCGAGGACTTTGCCGACCGCCTCTTTGTGGACGACAAGAACGCGCACGACACGAAAGTCGTGATGGAAGTGCCGCTCTCGTGCTTCAAAGGGCTCAGTAAAGACGGCCTGGAGATCGTCAAGCAGCTCGCGGGCCCGCGGTACCACGCGAACAAGAAGCACTTGAAGCTCACGGAGGACCGGTACCCGACGCGCGTGTTCAACCACAAGCGCCTCTGCGACATCCTCCGCGACCTCACGCAGACGGCGCACGAACTCAGCACGCAGCCGCCTGCGAGTGCGTGAGTCACTGGCTCTCGCCTGAGAGCCTGAGAGCCGGAGAGCCGGTGGAAGGGAAGGGAGGGAAGCCAAGTGGTTAGAGACCAAGAGAGACAGACAGACTGGTTGGATGGATGCATACGCGCTTGTTTGGGTGGGTGGTGGGTTCCTTGATGGCGTGACTCGTTCGTGGGCTGGCTGGCTGGCTTCACATCGGCTTGGGAGCTGCTGATTGGCTTGGGGAGGTATGCCCCAGGAGCGCTCTCTCTAAGGCCCAAGGCCCGCGCCGCTAGATCCTGCACACGTACGAGCTCGACTGCGTCACGTAGCGCACCCAGCGCTTGTACGTGTAGTTCGGGTGGCGCGCGTGCTCAGGGATGCGCAGGTACCGCACTTGGAGGCTCGACGTATTGTACATGGGGATCTCAAAGTTCATGCTCACGGGCCCAATCTCTCGCCGCACGTGCGAACTCGGCTGGCCCAGCGTGATCTTCGCGCGCAGCGTGAGCTCCGTGCCGCCCGTGAACCGCTTGATCGCCCAGCGCACTTGGTTCTCGTTCTCGCGGTACTCGGCGAGCTGCCCGGCCGTGTTCTTCCCAATGTCGCACGAGACTGCGATCGTCGACTGTGGGACAGGGAAGCGGATGATCACGTTCGCGCCATAGTTGTTCTCGGGCATGTCGGCTCGGATCTTGAGCACCATCTCAATCTTCGTAGGCGAGAGCTCTTCAACGAACGGGAAGATCCGGAACGGCGCGCGGAAGTCGCCCGTGATGCGGTAGTTGATGACCGTGAACTCGCCGTCGGGCGGCTGGAAGATCAGCACGCGGTCGCGTTCAAACTCGTCGAGCTGGACGCAGTCGTGGAAGTTCACGTCGTCCAGCACGACTTGGCCGTACGCCCGTGGCCCGGCGTTCCCAATCACGAGGTCTTCGTTCAGCGCGAGCCGGAGCTCTGGGTTGCCAGAGAGGTAGCTCTTGAGCTGGATCCGGCCTTCGATCGACGCGTTCAGCATCTGGCCGCCGGACGAGAAGACGACGTTGAGGCGCTCGAGAATGTCGCAAAAGAGCTCGTTCTCGTCCTGTTTCTTCGAGCTCTGGCCCGCAGTCGCAACCGGTTTCTTCACTGCGCTCGCGGCTTTGATGTTCGTGCTGCGCTGCATGAACTTGGCGCCTGGCTTGGGCTTCGAGAGCGCAGCGTCGCCCACGAGGATCGCTTCGTTGTGGACGTGCACTTTGAGCCCTTCTGTGCTCGTGTCTTGGGCGTAGCCATAGTCGAGCGTCTCGTCCAGGAGCTCGTAGCACAGGATAAAGTTCTTCCGGAGCGTCTCCTCTGAGAGCACGCCGCAGTAGTCTTTAAACACGCGGCAAAGGCGCGTGAGGAGCTCGAGAATGTACGCGGGGCTCACGTTGTACCGCGTCGTGGCGACAAAGTAGAGCGCGTTCTTCTTCACGTAGAGGTAGTTCACGCCGTCGACGTTGAACGCAGGCGGCGCGTCGCCTTTCTCCCAGAACTTGACTTTGCGGAAGAAAATCTCGGCCGTGTTGCTGTCCACGTCGCCGCGAAAGTCGCTAAAGATGATCGTGTCGCCGCGGTTCGAGAGGATGTAGAACTGCGAGATGGCCGACATGGTGGACGCAGAGCTTTGCGAGCTGTTGTTGTTGCTGGTGGGTGGGAGTGGGGGTACTGGGGTGGGAGTGGATGTACTGTGGAGTGGAGGGAGGGGGCGTGGGTTTTTTTCTCGCCGAGCGTCTCTCCTCCTGCCGTGCTCGCTCGCCTGCTGCTTCGTGTGTTTGAAGGAAGGAAGGGAAGGGGAAAATGCCAAGTGTGTGTTGGCCACGTCAAAGGATCTCCACTTCGGCAAAGTACGAAAATATTCGCACAAGTGCGAGATCAACCCGTGGTACTCTGCAGTGACAAAATGAAGGGACTTGGCTGTTACCCTGTTTAATTCAATACAACGGTAGTACAGTATCACAAAGCTCGTTGGCAAACTATACAGGTTTGACTTTTAAGCTGAAAATAGCAAGAGAATGTCGATTCGATTGAATAAGTGGTACTAACGTTAGTAATTATTTGGCACACTGTTTACCATCTACTACCGGTAAATCACCGGTATCAACTTTGGTTAATAAGTGTAGCTTTTGGTAATTTTCCATTTGCAAGTCTACGTTTTCGAGCTAAACCTTTATCATTAGAGGTTGACAACCACTTTGGAGGTGGAACCTGGGTTGTCAACCACGAAAACAAGAAAGCTCAATTTGACGTCAATCTCCAAGATCAAACTCAAATGTTTCCATCCAGCAAGCTGTCTTGCTCCCAACTTTCCTGTCCTCATCAAGCCCTGCCCAACCGGACATTGCCACGAACTTGTAGCAAATGGTGAGCTGCTACCACGTGGGCGAGTGGGCACAGGCTCGCTCGAGGTCCTATCCTGACTTAGT
Source organism: Globisporangium megalacanthum (assembly GCA_023334115.1). Lineage (NCBI taxonomy): Eukaryota > Oomycota > Peronosporomycetes > Pythiales > Pythiaceae > Globisporangium > Globisporangium megalacanthum. Next base: position 43,693 of record JAASGD010000023.1, read on the forward strand.
CTACCTAGAAACTTCAAGACATTCTCCATGCGTCACCCTTTGCGTGAGCGACATGACTGCTGAAGTGGATCGCCCCGTGCCGCAAGGAGGAAAATGACCAGGACAACGACCAAAGAGAACGACTTCGCACCACCCCCTCACGCGATTCCAGAAGTGCTATAGTTTAGTTGGTCAGGCACATGGGGTCAGTCCACCGAAGTCCGACCAAGATACACAGATACACAGATACACAGCGTCCGACTCGTGAGACAGGAACATCGGAGACTCGAAGTACTGGAGACTTCCAGAGCACGGTGGTCTTAAACTACGCGGTCTCTACTGCCTATCTACTTGGCACTCAAAACAAGGATATCCACCGCCTGGCCACCTCGCCAGGACCACCTCGCCCCAGTAAACCCAAGACCTTTCGTACCTGTGGCCAAACCGCCTCGGCAGCATAAACTAGCACATCCTCCGTTTGCGGTAATGAGCCTGTATCTCCGACAGCTCTGAGCTCCAAGGCCAAGAAGAGCTGAGGATGGTGGTATGCAGCGTTGCGTTGCCTCCATCCATCATGACTCTTGGGATGGATTTATGCATTTATTGAGGTTGGCGCATCAGGTGACTACAGGTGATAACAGGTGACTACATCAGGTGACGTGTCTCGAGATGGATTTATGCATTTATTGAGGTAGTACATCAGGTGACTGAGGAACGTTACCATCCATCATCCAGTAACTGAAAGTACTGGGAAACAAGGAATATTCACTTCAATCCTGGAGACGGGTGGATTACGATTTGAGCTGAAAGCGAATCAACTTCAGGTCACCACCACCTGGAACGACAACACCTTCGACCACAGTTCCAGTGCGCCTTCATTCCCCAACTTGCATCAAGCCCCACAAGACCAAGTCCTACAAGACCTCATTGACCCCATTCACCTCCGAGTGCTCACTCGCATCATCACCCCAGCACTCACCAGCCCTCGCTTCAAGATGCACCCGTCCACCTCTCGGCTCATGATAAAGCGCAGCTTCGCCCAGATCACCTCGCCCGTGTTCGCACGCTCGACGAGGTTGCGACCAGCAACTCATTCACGGATGCTTGCAAGTCCGCTCGTGGCTGCATTCTCAACGGCGCAGACACCTTCTTCTGGTCAAGACGGCCCAAGAACTGCGTTCAACACGCCATCGCCCGTGTCGAACTTCAAGTACGCGGTCCGCACGGAGCAACCGATGTGGGAGAACCCAATCCCGCACCAAGTGTACGACCTAGAGCAGATCGCGCACATCGAGAAGACCCACCACGAACCCAAGAAGATGCACGAGAAGGCGGCGCTGCTCGCAGTCAAGGCGCTGCGCACAGGCTTCGACATCATGTCCGGCTACCGTGGCCCCGGCGGCGCTATGACTGAGCGCGACTGGCTCAACCGCTGCCTCTTTCTCGAAACTGTCGCCGGCGTCCCAGGGATGGTTGCTGGTATGGTGCGCCACCTTCGCTCGCTGCGTGTCATGCGTCGTGACTACGGCTGGATCCACACGCTGCTCGAAGAAGCCGAGAACGAGCGCATGCATTTGCTCATCTTCATGAACATGAAGCAGCCCGGCTGGTTCTTCCGCCTCACGGTGCTCGGCGCACAAGGCGTGTTCTTCAACGCTTTCTTCCTCACGTACCTCGTCTCGCCACGGACGTGCCACCGCTTCGTGGGGTACCTCGAGGAGGAGGCCGTGAAGACGTACTCGGGGCTGCTCCAGGACATTGAGGACGGCCACGTGGACGCGTGGAAGAACTCGCAAGCGCCTCTCATCGCACGCAACTACTACAAACTCCCCGAGTCAGCGCAGGTCGTCGACATGCTCAAGTGCATCCGGGCGGACGAAGCGAACCACCGCGACGTGAACCACGCGTTCGCCGGCCTCGACCAGAAGCACGACGTCAATCCGTTCCTGCACGGCCACCACTAGCTGCTGGTCAAGAAAGCGGCATGCATCCACTCGATCTGGAACCTCGGTCCATCTTTTAGCACCCATCCATCCACTCGAGCTAACCGAGCCAACGACATCGACACCTACGACACTGGCGCGTAACACCACTACATTCATCCATGTGCTTTACGTCATGCCAATGCTTTGTATTGGTCCTTGCTTGGAAGTGCGAAGTGAGGAGGGCTCTGCTTCTGGCCATGACTCGACTTCTTTGAAGGCGAACCGTTACAAGTCGACCTCCCCTTACTGTATGTCAGAGCTCGCTTGCTCGGAATCACGACTCACTGAAATATCGGATCATTCTCGCACGCACCAACTGCCGGAGCTTGCTCGTGTTCTCTGTTCTCTGAGAACATCGCCTCGTCCCGTTCGAGCAACAGGAGATCCAAGCGCGCGTCAAACCGCATTTTCGTTGGCTCAGGATAAGCTGAAGCTGGGGATGCTGTTGACGACCGGATCACGCGTGTATGCGAGGCTTCTCTTCGCGACTCATCGAACGGTTCTGGTTAGAGGACGCTCGAGTGGCGAGTCCCCACCATGGCTGCAAAGTCGACTGAGGCAGAGAAGCAGCGTGCGGACCTCTGCACGCAACGGGGAAGCAGCATCGAGCGGCACTGGTACAAGCAGCGGCGCCGAGAACGACGACAAGAAGCCGACAGAAGAGGACGTGTTCGATGTCTGGAGAAACCCGGTGCCGCATCCCAAGTACGACTTGCGTGAGATTCCCAAGCGCTTCCAGCAATCGCACCACGACCCAGTCAAGATGCACGAGAAAGCGGCGCTGGCTGCCGTCCGAGTGCTGCGCAAAGGCTTCGACCTCGTGTCGCGCTACCGCGGCCCGGGTGGCGCTATGACGGAGCACGACTGGCTCAACCGCTGCCTCTTTCTCGAGTCGATAGCAGGCGTGCCAGGCATGGTCGCGGGGATGACTCGCCATCTCAACTCGATTCGAGCGATGCGTCGTGACTACGGCTGGATCCACACGCTGCTCGAAGAGGCCGAGAACGAGCGCATGCATTTGCTCATCTTCATGAACATGAAGCAGCCCGGGTGGCTGCTCCGAGCGGCTGTTCTGGGTGCGCAAGGCGTGTTCTTCAACGCTTTCTTTCTCACGTACCTCGTCTCGCCACGGACGTGCCACCGCTTCGTGGGGTACCTCGAGGAGGAAGCTGTGAAGACGTACTCGGGGCTGCTCCAGGACATTGAGGACGGTCACTTGAAGGCCTGGGAGCACCAAGTCGCTCCTCGAATCGCACGCAACTACTACGATCTCCCGCCGGACGCGATGATCGCTGACATGATCAAGTGCATCCGAGCGGACGAAGCGAACCACCGCGACGTGAACCACGCGTTCGCGAGCCTCGACCAGAAGCGCGGCGTGAACCCGTTCGTTCGCAAGGGCGAGCGTGCGGACGACTGAGTGAGTGAGCGAACGAAGAGCAACCAATAAGGACGACGGGCGTGAATGAAACATGAAGACTTTGACTCGACTCGATCGAATGTACGTGTTGTTTGGCTAGTTGACGACTGCGACGACGCCATTGACGCCGCTCGTGAGGATGCTGAACACGCCGAGCAACCACGCGAGCATGCGGAGCAGCGGCCGCTTGCCCACGTACGCGAGCGTGTGGACGACGCGAGCCACTGCGAACGCTACAATCGCTCCCGCGTTGACGTTGGCATTCGCACGGACGGATACCGAGACGAGGAAGAGCAGCAGAGCGAGTGGGATTGCCTCAATGTCGTTCTGCACGACGCGCTTCCAGCGCAACTCGTCGTGAACAGCGGCCCGCACGGCCTCGTCCGGGTCGTCGAGGCGGTAGTCGAACGACTGGGTCGGCTTGCCTTTTGCTTGCGGCAGCCCATTGTCCTCTGGCACGCGGGTGCCGGCAGCGAAGCCGCGACGGCCCTGGATCATGGTTGTTGCGAGGAATTTCACGTAGAGTACGAAAGCACAGATGGCGAGTGCCTGTGCGTCCGCTGGAGTCTCTCTGGCTGCCATGGTGAAGGTCGCCGGCGAGTTCGCAGACGGTGGCGAATCGTGGAGTGCACACTGGTTCGTCAATAGGCTCTTGTCGATATCTCATCTCCTCCCCATGTTCACAAGAAGAGATGGAAGCCTTCTCTGACAGCCTTGGCTTGCATAAACAACATGTGAGCCCAGCCCCTTGATGATGAAGGTGACGCCTGACCAAAGGGTCAAGGCGTCTGTGTGCCCTGCTCCCACACCAACTACCAATAAGCAGCACACCAGCACTGGCATCACACAGCAAGCTACGCCTGACCAAGAATTGACTGCCTTTCGCTTGTAAATTGGCAACACAGGAGCATCCCCACCGATCTCGCCAAAATGATCAATTCAAATGTCCTTATTCCGAAATTTACTGTCTCACAAACGGTATTTGCAATTTTGTACTCGACCACACCCGTCGTCACATCCAACATGAACGAGCACGTCCAGAGGATCCAAGCTGCCCACGCGGCAGCCGACTGCTACGACGACGAGGGCAGCTCACTATACTGTAAAATGGGACCATCATAACCCTCAGCCCCGCGCGGTTTACTGTACTAGTACAGTGCAATATCACTAAGAATTCAACGACACAAATACACATACCCTTTCGAGTTAGCAGAATCCGGGAAGCGGCGCGTCGCGGGAGGTTGAGTTTTCGAGAGCAAACCAACGCACTCCAGGAGGCGCGGCGAGGCGTACCTGCCGCTGCCGTCACCGACTCCCGCTCGCTCACTTCTCCTTCCACTCCGCTGCAAGCAGTAGTACCAGCGTCCCTCTTCTCTCCTCGCGACCATGTCGACGCCGAAGACCTGACCGTCGCGCTCCGCCGCCACCGCTCCCAGCTCACCGCCCACCGCCGAGTCTGCGGTCACTCCCGCCGAACATCTTGCAGGAGCGCCGCTCACCCAAGCCTCCGCACCACCTACCATCTTCTCGAACCCGGACGAAGCGTTCGCCAGTCAGTCGCCGGCCGGCACGCCGGTGCGCTCGACCGCAACTACTGCGGCCGCTGTGCGCGCGAGCGTACGCGAACTCGGGAAGAAGAAGATTGGATCAGCACAAGCAGCGACGCAACCAGAGATTCAATCGTCTTCGCTCCCTGTCCCACAGCACCACGACGCCTCCACCATGCTCCGTGGCGACGCTACTGACGGCAAGCGCCGCAAGACCGCCAAATCCACGACTACCCCACACGCGGCGCAGCCCACCGGCGCTGATGACGTCGTCGAGCCACCACGTCCCGCATCGGGAAAAAGACATGCGAAGCGTGCAAACAGCGCGGATTCTGCTGAGTCAGCTATTGACGTCGACGACATTCAGCTCGAGCTCACCAAGAAGAAGAAGAATTCGGCATCGGTGACCACCGCCGCGCCGTTATCAACCAAAGATAATCAAGAGCCTTTTGACCTCGCGACATTTCTTCTCGAGAGTGTCGGCCGCGACCTGACGTCTACTTCCTCGACTCATCAACCGGCGTTCTTGGCCACAGCCACCATTCGTGCCACGCACCCGGCACAAATCAATCTTGAAGAGGCAATGGCTCGACTGGCAGCCGATAACGCCCGGCTACGCCAGGAGCTCACATTTCTGCGCGAGCCGGCCGGCGCAGCGACCACCACACTTCGTAGCCCACCGTACCAAGCGACAAACAGTCCGTACGTGCTCGCGCCTTCGCCGCCCGCGGCGCCGACTTCCCGTGGAGTGCTGCTTCACCAGAGATTGCACATTTGTCGTCTGCCTCCTTCTCGGCGCCGAAGGCACCAGGCGGCAGCTACGCTCCGCACCAGTCGCACCAGCTCGCGGCACACAGAATGTTCCGCACCATCGGCACCCAAGAAGGTGCGTGCACTTCATCTACTGCATTTCTGCTTGGACTGCTCGATTCGACTCCCTGCGGTTCGAGACGACACTGGCCGTCCTGATGGCGATTTATAGCGGACGACTGGGGTTAAGAGGCGCAAGCGTGGTGACCTTCAAGCGCATGACGGAAAGAGCGTGGCTAGAGCGTGGTTCTTCGATGCCAACTTTTCTGTCGACTTTACTGCCTCCGCCTCTATTCCGAGCCGCCCACCTGCATGCACGTCGTACGACGACATTCTGGACGGCCTTTTCGGCATCACGATGTTCAGAAACGACGCGTGGTACCCCACATCCGCTGCCTGTTCTCGCGCGTGCAGCAATTTGTACACGCAAACAAGGCAGCGGATCCGGCGCAAAGCAACACACGCGTCCGATACACACTCCACCACGCAAATTCGTTCATCGGATCGGCTCTGTAGCACTTCCAAGCTAACGATGCCGGGTGGTGGTCATGCTAGTGGTAGGCGGTGGAGCGAGCAGACTACCACTCCCCCGCCTGGTCGACTGCCCTCGTCACCGCACTGGCAGAAGAGATGAGCACGGCAAAGAACCTACCAGAGCCAGCCACCAGACATGATTTCTGTCAACGCCACGCACCCAACCCACGCGGGGACGCACGTGGCTATGAACGCACGCCACGAGCGGGAGCTATGCCCGACAATATCAGAGCTTTAAGTCCGGCCGACAGTCTAGGCCGCCAGCCATGCCTCCGCTACTTTGCGGTGAACGGTCGCTGCCCCGGCGGATGCGGCGGCTGCTGCACCCACCCAAAACGCGTCTACCGCACTGAGACGGCTTTACCCAGCGAACTACAGTCGTTGATCGACGCGAACACCGCCACGCGCGCTTGAAGCCCCGTGCCTGGCACGACTCCACCGAGCATCGGTCACCAATAACACCGGTTAATACACGATCCATGATCTCAATTGCATCCACGGAGTCAATTTCAGCCCATGTCGGAGCAAGGCCTGATCTATTACCCGACCCAGTGAGGACCAAGCGCGCGCATTCTCGTCAACTGCACGCCGCCAGTCTTTCCCACAGTCATAATGCGAGAATGCAGGCAATATCCAACCCACAGCGGCAACTTACGCGAGCACAACGGGCGGCACCACTGCCCTCGGCACAAGGGACGCGCCTGCCAGCACAAAAGTTGTTTCTACGCACCAACGCGCCACGCTCCCCGAGCAAACGGCAACCTTTGCCTCTAGCGCCATGCCGGTTCTTATGCCTGGCGATACCGCTCCTCCACGTGCCGTGCCAGCTCATATGCTCGGCGACACCGCGACCCACAGCGTCGTACCGGCACGCTTGCCTGGCGGTACAGCACTCATGCGCTCCGCCATCGCTATGGGGGGCCGATGGCACCGGTCCAAGACGTATAACGCGGGTATCTGAATCTGGTACCATCGCGTCCCTGTAGCGTGCCCCCCCGGCCGTCTGCCGGCTACTCGGCGCTCCTAGCTACGTCGGCCCCGGCGCCGAACAAGCCCTCTCCCGTAGCTGACGAGGTTGAACGGTGCCAACTGTGGTCAAGGCTCCACAGAGCCTCGCTTCGCCGAGCAATGCATGCAGTAGGCTTGAAACTGCCGCCCAACCCTGTCGAGTCGGCTACGTCTCAGCAACAACCTCAGGCAACGCTTAACAAACTGCTGCAGGCGGTCATGTCAGAATTCATCCAGCGGACCCGCCTCCCACTCATCACGTTTGTCAATCTCGTGAGATACCAGACGCCTGATGACTACCGACCCAACAAGCAAGGCGCTGGTGCCATAAACCTTGGAACGGAGATGCACAGGCTACAAAAACTGCCTGTGCTTCTCGAGGCTGCTCGGTACGGAGTGCGAGTCAACATTCGGCATCAGTCGGTCCCGCAGACGAACCGCCCAAGCAATCACGCATCAGCGTGTTGGCGTCTTCACAACCTTCGGCGAAACGTGAGGAAAGAGTAGGACGCGATGATGTGTCTGGTACTCGACGGCAACATCCTGGCCATCTGGCCGGAAGTCTGTATAAGCCCATTCGGAGTTGTCGACCAGCGAGACAACGGCTCCCAGCCGACAGGACGGACGATCCACGATCTGTCATACCCATCCAGCGGGTCGATCAACGACATCACCGATCCCGACCAGACAGAGAGACCGAGTTATCAGCACTGCGACGCTATTCCTCGTGAGATCCTGCACCTCAAGTCGTCGAGCCCTGACGCGGGCGTTCTCATCCAAGCTGGAGACGTCGCATCAGCATTCCGTCACTTGAGCATACACGCAGCAAGAACATATATGTTTGCTGGTCTTATCACCGAAGGCAACGCTCTAGTGATTGAGTGTCTGCACCGTTCGGGTGGTGCGGCTCTCCCGGGTACTACGAGCTCTTTGGTGGCGCCAACTCCTATCTGACTCGAAGGCCGGATTCTTTGCGTATCGTTGGGTGGACGACCACATCAACTGCGCTACCGCCGCCGGCAACAGCACGGCTGACGCGGAAGTCTCCCTGCGCCGCGCAATATGGACAGTCCTTGGATCGACCGCAATTAGCGAGGACAAGTTCACCGGGTGGGAGCACGACCTGCGAGTGTTGGGACTGATATTCGACATGAGAGAGTCTACTGAGTCGATGCCGAGCGAAAAGATCGAGAAAGCTCCGACGGCGATCTTTACGCACTCAGCGTGTCGACCCTCTCCCGCACAAAGTTCCACTCTTTGCTCGGGACACTTCGCCACGTGGCAACATGCATTCGCTCACGTGCCTTCCTGTAGCGGCTGCGCCAGACCAACGTATGGCTACACCCCCGCGCACCGGTACGCATCTAGGCGGACATGCGACAAGACCCCTTGTGGTGGCTGAACATCCTTAGGTTATCTCAGCTGAACGGTGTACCCCTCCATCATTTCAACGACCTGCCACCGCCAGACTTCGCCGTCGACATGGACGCGTCGGATGTCGGACTATGTGCGCTTGATACGACACGACATCAGTTCATCCGTCACGAGTTCATGGCTCGAGAACAGCGGCTTCTCGCGTAGTTCAAGAGCGGCGACGCAAACGGGTTCGACATCAACTACAGCGAGCTGCTCTCTAGCACTTTCATGGTGCTTACCTGGCGTCGAGAATAGAGCAACCTAAGTCGTCCACTCCCGTCCGCATTCACTTTCGATTCGATAACACATCCGCGGTGGCATGGCAGACGCGGATGGGCTCGCGTAACCCTCGCGCGGAAACCACCATCCGGCTACTCAGCATATGGGAAGCCGAGCACGGGCTTCGGTTCTCCTTACGTCACATCGCTGGGAGCATCAACAGGGCAGCAGACATCGGATCTCGAACCCAGGGAGACTCGGAGAAGCAACGCCAACTTACCGAACTAACACGTGGTTGGACGCAGGTCGCCATACCACTGGACAGCGTTGACATCGAGGGAATCTGGCAACGTATATCCGACTCAACTCTGTTGCCAAGTCAACCATGACCAAGTACACAACAGCCTTCAAGCAGTGGCAACCGTGGGCCTCCAGAAGAGGCATTCAGCCATGGACGACCGACGTCACGAACGATGACAAGATCCGACATATCACCAACTTCATCCTGCACGGCCTCCAGTTCGGCTACGGGTTCGTCCAGCCAGCGCGTGGATTAACGATCGCGGGAACGTTGAACTGCGTTCGATACTTTTTCGCGGCAGCGAATACCCAAGCGACCACGCCCAAGTCCGCATGCTGCTCAAGGGAATCAGCCGACACGACGCTCCATCAGCTCACAAGGCTCCATTATCCATCGAAATGGTGGAAATCTGCTTTCGCTCCCTTCGCCTAGCTGATTCCGCGGACCAAGCGCTAAGGGGAATACTGTGTCTGGGTTTCTTCTTCCTGCTTCGACGTTCTGAGATCGCAGCGACCAGCTCAACCAAGTCCATGTGGTTCGCTCTCAAGGCCCAAGCTCTCGTCACCACTGACTCGTCGGGGAGGACGACGCAAGACCCCCGCCGGGCGACCACAGCCGTGATCAGACTCTGGGGATCAAAGGCCAATCAGCAGGGTGCCCCGGTCACGCGTCCTCTCCAATTCCGGACATCCATTCGTCTGTCCGGTGCTTGCGGCCATCCTCAAGCACCAGACAGACGAATGGATGCCCGGGCTTGGGTCAATCCCCGCGGCCGTGTACCCCGACAAAAACCGGTCCCCAGCGTGCAGCGACACAGCTCGTGTAAACTACATCATCAAACGCGCGGCTACAGCAGTCGGCGCAGACCCATCGAGATACGGCAGCCACGCTTTTCGATCGGGCGGGGCAACGCACCTGTACCGGGGGTCGACTTGCTGACGATCCAACTTCATAGGCGCTGGGCATCTGACGCCTACAAGCTCTACACCAGCATCTGCGCGGAGACTGTCACGCCGCTTTCAGCGAAGGTGGTTCGCGGACCAAGGCGGGACACGACGCTGCAGCGCGGGGCGTGAGACCTGGATATCAGGGACCACGCCTCCTCGTTGCAACCCGACAGGAAGCTGTCCAGGTCTCATGTCACCGCAATACAGTAACATGTTCCCCTTGGTTGATTGCGGCGAAAAGCAGAACCTGGGAAGCGACGCGTCGCGGGAGGTTGAGTTTTCGAGAGCAAACCAACGCACTCCAAGCGGCGCGGCGACGCGTACCTGCCGCTGCCGTCGCCGGTTCCTGCTCGCTCACTTCTCCTTCCGCTCCGTCGCAAGCTGTAGTACCAGTGTCCAAGCTTGACCCACGCCTCCTCGTCCCAATCGGACAGGAAGCTGTCTAGGTCTCATGTCACCGCAATACAGTAACATGTTGCCCTTGGTTGATTGCGGCGAAATGCGTATTGCGCTGATGAGCACACCATTACAAAGAGCAAATCCAGGCGATTCGAATGGTGAAAACCGCAAGTCAAAACTCGCAGTGGCGGCACAGCAACACAGTACCAAATCTGAAAGTGCGCGCAAAAAGTGTGCGACCGGTTTCGCTCGCTTAGTTCCACTTACGCTTTCACCACCTCGCATCAGAATCAACACCTCTGCAACGCCATAGAGTACGTGCTAGCGCAACTCTCAGCGTGTATGCTGCTTGAGTGTGCATTTGCTGGCCTAGCGTGTGTGCACATTCCCACAGAACTATGATAGCCACTGAACACTCGCCTGCCACCCGCCTCCTTGTGTACGAGGGGATGCATGATTAGGACACGTACAAGAAGATCGCCTGCGATCTGCATCTGCCTCTATCTATTTTCAAGAGCATTGTACGTCGAATTCGCGTGTCAGTAAGCGCACTCTCAGCACCGCGCTCGGGTCGCACACGCAACACGACTAAGCAGCTGAACCTTATTCTTGTGCGCGACGGTCTCGCGAACCGCCGAGTCAGTTCGCGCTCTATTGCCGAAATGGCCGAGGAGAAGAACGCACGGTGGTGTCGCCGTCGACAATTCATAATCGCCTCCGCGAGGCCGGATTGTATGGGTGATCTGCGCGAAAGAAGCCATACATACCGAAAAAGCGACTAGCAAAAGGTGATGATCAGCGGCGAAGCGTCTGCGCAGCTTTACGGCGCGACTGGTCGTGTGTGGGTGTGGAGGAAAGCGGACGAGGCATTCTGGGATGACACACTGAAGCTCGCCTTCCCATCTAGCCACCAGTCGCTCATGATATGGGGCTGCATGTGCCGCGCCGGCGGAGGTACGCTTCACTTCTGTGAGGAGCAGATTGTTAGTGAGTACTACTAGCGCATGCTCCAGCGAGAGGTACCGCTATCAAATGCATGGCTCGGCGTCCAGGACGTGCTTTAGATCCAAGACAACTCCCCGGACCACCACCGCAAACAGAAGAAGGAGTAGGTCAAGACGGTAGGTCTTCACGATCTCGAGCATCCACCAAACAACCCTGACCTCAACCGATCGAGTGTGGATGGGGTGAGATAAAGAGACAACTTGCCGAGCAACTGGTAACAAGCATTAGCGAGCTGAAGGTACGCCTCAAAACGATTTGGTGCTCCCTCTGACGAGTACTTTGCAAGACAGGTCGACTCAATGGCTAGGCGTCTAGAAAGAGTGTTAGAGCAAAGAGGTGGCTCCACAAAGTACTGGTGTACACAGCAAGCTGAAGTCGGTAATGGATCCGCCAAGTGGTCGCACACTATTTTCATACGTCTTTTTTGCTTTGGTACTGTGTTGCTCGGCCGCCACTGCGAGTTTTGACTTGCGGGTTCCCCATTCGAATCGTATTGACTTGCTTTTTGTAATGAGAAGGCTCTTGCCCGAGTCTTCGCCCGGGAGCCGTCCGACTTCTGCACGCCCTCTACTCCTCCCGCCCTCCCATCCTGTATTCCTTCCCCCATCTACCTTACCATTCATTCGTCCCCTCAATCTGTACGATCTCTAACACTACAGCACTGTCTCCCCCCGTCCAACTCCGATATAATCTCTCGTTCTCCACCCTTATCAACCCGACTTCCCGTCCCTCTCTCTTTCTCTTTCTCACTATTGTATACTACCTCCGTCTCAAAACAATAGTGCCGACCAGATATCAAAGCTGTCCCAAAATGATAGTTTCAAAATTATATTGCATTCACTATTTACAAGGGACAGCTCTCGCGACAGACATGCTCAAAACGGATACTCTTCAAGGGATGCCCCTGTTCAAGAACAGAAGAGATCGACTTACCTGTCCAGTTCGCTCTCTCATTGTCGATGGCGTCATGCAGACCTCCCCAATTTTCCGCATCTTCCGGCAGTTCATAAGTATTTCGACGCCAGTTCATGTCGATGCAGACGGAGAGCGAGGCTTGGTCGAACTGCTGAGAGAAGAGGTCAAAACTCGGCAGCGCTCAGCTCATTCAAGTCCGGCTTCAAAGCAGGCGCAGCACCCCCCAGGAGTTCAAGCCTACGTCAACAGGGTGTTGGTCGCTGTCGCAAAGCACGCTCGACGACACCAATTACCGCTGACCCTCAACTTACGTTTCACCCCTTTTGGCATGGAGGTGCCATCGCACGCCAACACCGATAGCCAAATGAAATCCCAGTGAGTCATAGAACGAGGCCGGCGATACATGACTCGAGTTAGCAAGACATTCTCCTACATGCTGAGCACGACGCAAGAAGACCCACAAATCTCGCATGTGGAACCCATAAGAAGTAGCTCGCTTGCCGCACCTCGTTTAGTTGAACAACTACGCCCATGGAGCGAGTTTCTTAGCACATGCGTCTGGTTTTCGTGTCTTCATCCCAGTTACCTGGCTCAGCTCGCAAATACGATGACATTGTGCTCCGCTTTCTTATGATGATCGCAATCCTCCACACCCGGACATGTGTCGCATCAGCACGAACGATCGCACGCTTTCAGTGAGCTATCGGAGAAGGTGGTGTGAGGAAATCCAAGCTGCTAAACTGGTCTGCAGCTATGAGATCGAATTTGCAAAAGAACTCCCTGTCAACATGAGAAGCGACGAAAAAATGAAAAGGTGATCGTGTCAGTCACAGCGGACGGGGCCAAGCTCGATATGCTCTGCTCGCAGCAACGTCGAGTCGGGAAAAGACTTTACCAGCCGGAGGAACTTGTGTCTGGTGCTCAGCGTGTGAACTTGTGCCAGCACAGCTTTAACAGTTGCCGTCGTGGTCCAGACACCACTCGCGCCCACAGGCTTGATCATTGATGGTGATCGTGTTCGTACATCTTCTCCCACTGTCCGCCTCCAGCGGCACACCTCGATCCCGTGTCTGTACATGGAGCTGGGTGTGAGGAAGGCGAATTTACACGAGGCATCCCATGCAGTTGGCTACACGCATATGTTCTTACCCTCGTGCTTAAGCTGCGGCTGGACACAGTGTTGTACAATATTTCAGTTCACGAGCCAGTCGAGATGGCGCAGTCTTACTTGCTCGGTTTTCTACGTCTACGCGCCTCGAACGCCACTGCGGTCAAAGCTGTCATCAAGGTGATGCGCGGGCATGTCCGTAACGGCAACCACGAGGTTGTTCGAGCAATTCGGCTAACAGGCCCTAGTTGGGTCTGTTTGTTGATCCGACTCCACGATCCCGCCTTCCGCCGTTCTGGCGCATGTAGCACCACAACCGCAGCGGCACAGGCGCAACACAAGATTGTTTGATAGAAAGCGCCAAAATTCACAATACATGCACTCATATAGTACCATGCAAGTGAGTGATGTTGGGCTCCGGTTCGCACCTCCTAACCCACCCTCCACTACTGATCTTCACGCCCTGCATACGCAGGCAGTGATAGTAGTACTATGCGGCCATTCGTCGTGATCTAGCGCTCACTTGTAGCACGGTGCGTCTGTCCGCCCTTCTTGATCGTTGCTCTCGGCTGCTTGCCCCATCCTTCTCGCCATGTGGAGCTTGTCGTACTGTAGTGTGTGAGGCTCATGTTACTCTGCGGTTGTGCGCGCTCGCCCTATTCGTCTCGCTATTTGCTTGGAGATCGTCATGATGTTCGCGCTAGCGTGGCACTCGTCCCGCTGTTCGTTTTTGTGTGGCGTTTGTCATACTGTTCGTGTGACACTCCTCCTGCCTCCTGTTCGCGTGGCGATCATCGTACTGTTCGTATGGATCTTTGCTTGTTATGCGGCGGTGCGCGCCGGTCCAACCCGTCGCTCGGTACTTGCCAACACTTTTGCGTGGTGCTTGTCGTGCCATTCGCATGTAGATCGTCGGACTCGAGTTGGGAGGGGCGCTCGTCATGCCCGCTGCATGGTGCTCTGCCTCTCCAGGTGCTTGGCGCACTCGTTCTGCTCGTCAAATGGACTCGTCGTGGTGTTCACGTGGTGTGGTGTCGTCGTGTTTCTCGCGTGACGCGCTCGTGTGCTGCTCCGGTTAAGCTCGTTGCGTGGCAACGGGGTACATTGGATAGGTGACTGAGGTCGATCTTCTGGAAATCCTGCAGAATAACCTTCGACGCGAACATTCTATGTCGAAGGCTTGGTGGGCCACTTGAATTTAGAAGCAGTGGGAAGATTGGAATCTCGACGGTATGTTGTTTGACCTTAAAGAATCAGAGACTGGGTGCTTGCAGATTGTGTAAGGGCTGAATACTAAATACTAAAATCTAGTGATTTGTATGCGAAATACATGCGGAAAATGGTAAATCCAATTTTTAGTTTGACGCTATGCTTGTATACGTTCCATAAGCGTGTTGCTTAACACGCCGTTTCTGTAAGAACTAAAGCAAAAAAGGGTCGATTTGACTGTAAGCGGAGAGACACCTATATCTGGAACGTTTCCAATGCTCATGAAACTTCACCAATCTCTTGACTTTGATGTCCTGCGTAAGGATCTGCCATCGCTATCAAAACAACGCGTTTGTTGGCGAACAAACACCTTCCCCATGCAGTCCCTATCAGAGGTGACCTCAAGTCCATTTACATTTTGACCAACAATCCTAAAATAAAAAGGATATTATCTAGCATTGCAAAATTACGTTACAAGACTGTATGGCGTTTTTGTGTGGCTTCTGGGCTAAGAAGTTCTGAGCCTCACGCCAAAACATTCAGGTGGTTCGAATGTACCACTCCGTCCCTGAAAACAGCACGATACCTAATCCGATGACCGCATTTCATTATTTTTTAACTATTTTTTTACGTTTTAGTGGCATATTCTAGGTCTCAATGTTGGCTACATATATGTGTACAGAATTCCTCGTAAATGATCCAATTGGTCTAGATATGGTGCTTTTACATTATTTTCAGAGTGACTTTCCCCATAATCTGTTTTTGAAGCTCAGAATAACGTCACCCAACCATTTGATTAATGTCACTATCAATTTCGGTTTGTTGGTAGGGATGACATTTGAGTCTTTCTATTGCCAAATCAGAGCATTAATATTCCATGCTTAATCACATACCACATACTCAGACTAAGTCAATTTTTGGGCTTTCGATCTAAACAGTGGGATCGTGCTCATTTTTAGGAATGGAGTAGTATGGCGGTTTATTATGTGCGAAACAAGACAAAAATATAAATTCGAGTGCGACTGTTGCAGTTAGAGTGTTGGTCACATTGTGTTTTCCTCTTCGCGGTCATTTCGAATCTAGTAGGGCTAAGTACAACGAGACGAATGCACAAACTGCGCCATAACTCGACAGACGATGCTTTGTTAGACCTCAAGCTTGCACAATAAGCTGTTGAGATAAATATCAGCGTGGTGTAGAAGTTTGGAGAGCATCGGCCATCTTCTGGATTTACGTCATTCGCCGGTCTGGAGACTTTCGTTCTTACAGAAACGGCGTGTTAAGTTTAATGTCAAACAAAACATCTTCTGTCGGCTTTCCTAGTAGCGATCGCTATATAAAAATACCCTTTGCAAAACGATCTCAACATTGTCGATATCAGTAGTGTACAGTACTAGTACACCACTGTATGATCAAACCAAGCAATCAATGTTTGCAGCCATGGGTTCTCGTGTTTGCTACACCCTCCAGGAATAAGATGCACGACCTGCGATTGAAGATGGCGTAAGATACGGCGTCTCGCCCACTGCCGCAACAACCGTTGCTCGCAACGGTAGGATGCGTTCTAGTAGAATACAGTAGTTCTTTCGGCTAGTAAGTAGGCCATCAACGGCGCTCAAAGATCATTGCTATACCTATCTACTGTGCATTAGTGATTCGCTATTGATGGCACGTTGTCTACGATAGGGGTAGTGTGACGCACAATGACGTGATATGTAATGCGTTAGTAACGAGCAAAAAAAACATTAAGCGACATACAACCGTCCTGGATGAAGCGAGCTAAGAGACGTAAGCGGAGCATGTGGCACCCGCGTGCTCGTCGATCTTCTGGCCATCACTGCTACACTCGCAGTATTGACACTTGAATCACTTCCACCCCAGAAATTTATAACCGCGAAGTAGAAAACCTTCGCGAATAAATCAATTTTTTAGATGTTCTCTGGAATTTTTTCAGAGTTATTCCGAGATCTGACTTGGTCTACCTTTTCTGAAAATATTTTCTGATTTTTGCCCGTTCGGGTAACCTTCATGCGACCTTTTCTAGATATGTCGAGATTTTTTTGAAACATCAGAAACTCAAAATATTTTCAGATCGTCCCATGAGGTCTACGTCCGTCATCGGAAGACATCTTCTCAAATTAATTTCGTACAGGAAACATTCATGCCACATTCATAAATCCACATAATAATTGGTCACAAATGGTACGTTTTTGGCGGAATTGTTGCTCGTTCTGGGGTGGTAGACAGTTTTATCCCATATATAGAAATGTCTGTCCTGGGCAGACATCCATAAATGTTAGTTTAGATTTCCGACTATCCTTCCACCTGCCCTTGTATTGGAAGATGCTCGTCTGCTGTCACCAAAATAGAACAAAAACGGATACAGGCACCATTCTCATTAGTAAACACTAGTTTTAGCAGTTTTAAAATTGGTTATGACAGTCATCATAAATAAATAGTACTCTTTTTATCAAGGTCCCACCAGACATGTACGGATTGATAAGGCTATCATGAGAAGAAAGTAAATTGCATAAAGAAGCGCTGCTCAACCTAATCGGCTTTAAAAGGCAACAGAACTACGCATACATGCGGTCAGGTAGCATGATCGCGCCTATGTGCGACCTATAAGTTTCCAAATTTAGCACTTTGGGTCTGCACAATTGGAAGCTTGTACGAGTTAGAGAAGTGTATTTTATTGAACAGCATCGTCATCTTGACCAAGAAACTCACAACGAACAGTTCAGTTGGTACATGCGCACTAACAGCTCAAACTCTCAAGCCCAAGCAAGACTTCCTTCATAAGGTTGGGCCTTCAATGCAGCAA